>JBAJNP010014592.1:0-10814 GCA_036877545.1 Yasuhikotakia modesta | reverse complement strand
CAGTCATACACACTCACAGACAGTCATACACACACACACACACACACACACATACACACACACTCACACACACTCACACAGTCATACACACTCACAGACAGTCATACACACACACACACACAATCATACACACACACACATACACACACACATACACATAGCGATTTTGGTTTTTACTTTACCGTCCTCTTCAGCAACTGAAAATCATATACTTATGTATGTGTGTGTCTGAGTGATGTGTGTGTGTGGTGTATTTAAGTGGTGTGTGTATTTGAGTGTTGTGTGTGGTGTATGTGAATGTGTGTGTTGTGTGTGTTTGGTGTTTTTTCCAGGCTGGGGAAAGCGGAATGTTTTACTCATAAAAGCTGAACTCAAGCTCAGAGGAGCCGTAGTTCTGTGTCGTGACTCACACACTACAACCACTGAATGATGGAGTTACTCGCTCAGACAGACAGAGAGAGAGAGAGAGAGAGAGAGAGAGAGTGAGAGAGAGAGAGAGACAGAGAGAGAGAGAGAGAGAGAGAGAGAGAGAGAGACTTTTTAAAGATGAGTGATGAAGAGTCTGAAAGGTTTTGCTCGGTGGCTAAAGACCAACATGGAAATGGATTTCAAACTGTTTTCTTCTTTTGTCTTTCAGGAAAAACTTCATCACAGAAAGAAAAACTGAAGAGGCTGAAACACCCTGATGGCATTATATATCTTTATACCTCACTGAGGTTCTGCTGATCACATGAGTGTGTTTCTCTATACCTCACTGAGGTTGTAGTGATGTAGTGATGTAGTCTCACCCACCTTCACCAGTTCAAAGGGGAAGCGCTCATGGAAGATGCGATTGATTCTGGCTCCTCCAGACAGCTCATATGTGTCTATCTGATCTCCAGAACCCTCAATACGCTTCTCAAAGTCCACAGAGAACTGCTGAACCATCCTGAAACCCACAACACACATACTCAGCATTTTTGAGAAGATCTGAAACTGAATCCTGAGCTAAACTATTTATTGTGAACGAGATTCAAGACTAGATGTTTCTCCTAAATCAGAATGTGATGGAGACATGAAGACTGACTGCAGCAGGGCTTTGGTCTTCCGAGACGGATCATCTGGACGGAAGTTCTTGTATTCCTCTACTTCCTTCTCGATGGACAACAGCTGGCTCTGCAGTTTAGAGCGCAGCCCGGGCAGCGTGTCTCGAATGTGATTGGTCAGTTGCTGCAGGAAAGAAGCGAGAGAGATTAGGAATCAGTCTTTTAGCTTTAAAAAGCTTTTCAGCTTCAAAAAGCTGTTCATTTAAAGCTACATGATTTGCAGCTTTAAGGGACAGCAGTGACTGCAAGTGATAAAACAAACAATAAAACAGTCATTTTAGAAACGTTATGCAAACGTATGTTTAGTTTTCCAAAACCCTTTAATTAAAAATAATGTTGATATATAAGATATACACTGTTAATAAATTCTAACTTTACTGCAAGAACATGTTTAATAACTTTAAGAAAATGTCCAGAGTGACGTCACCTGATTAAGAACTTTCTGTAGGTACGGCGTTCCCATGCGGTCGGCCAGGTGTCTGTAACTGGGATGAGACAAGAAAAACTTGCGTTCTGCCGCCATAGCCGCATTAATGTCCTTCTTTCCATCGATGTCTTTCTGACTGCGGTTCACCACCCCAATGTAACCTACAGTCATTTAAACACACAAACACAATGTAACCTACAGTCATTTAAACACACAAACACAATGTAACCTACAGTCATTTAAACACACAAACACAATGTAACCTACAGTCATTTAAACACACAAACACAATGTTTGTTGTAAGAATGTTTTTGTAATGTTTTCATTAAGCACAAAATATTTTAGGCAACAACTTATGATGTTAAGAAACATTCTACTAACATTAGAGAACCTTTAAAAAATGTTTCAGTTAGCTTAGTATTTTGTGACCTCTGACTTTTCATTGTAGGTTTTGTGTCTAGCATCTGTAAGGAGAATTTTCTGTTAAAATTGAAGCTCTCTGTTTTGTTTTGTTTGAGCAGAACAGTTTTTGTCATGTGATCAGAGTTGCAAGTGAGGAGAGCCATTGACAAAGGTTAGGTTACACTCTGGTGAAGTTCTTGCAAGCATCTGAGGGCCAGGAATCCTCTGAAACATACTTGTGGTTTTGCATGTTGCTCCATATTACACGAGCAGAGCATGAGCGCAGGGAGGTAAAGACGCGTTTGATGGGAAAACCTCACGAGGACACGAGCTCTGAGAGGAAAAACAGCCTGTCAGCAGCTCACTGTGCCCAAGAGTTTCCCATAAATATATTTTACTGCTGAGCAAAGAAAGGAACAAATGATTTTTCCAGATGTGTCAATGAAATCAAGACATTGTGTCTCTGTCTCAGGGCTGCGGCAGTGAGACGCATGTTCTGCACTAGAGGGAAGCAGAGACACACAGACTCACCCCTGCGCAGCGGCAGCAGCTTGTTCTCCAGAATGTCACGTGCGTCCGTGCCTTCATCCATTAAATCAAGCTTAGTGATCACACCAATAGTGCGCAGACCTGCACACACACACACAGACACACATACGTACAGACACACACACACACACAGACACACACACACAGACACACACAGACACACAAGGAATGAATCTTTAGCGTGTGTATTTGTGATCATTTACACAGCACTGATAATGTCTCGTAATGGTGGGCGCTGAGGTAAAGGGGGGTTTATTCAGCTGGTCATGTGACCTAAGAGATTATCATTTAGGATTCATAAATTTATTTTAACATATTACACATAGTTTCAGTTATACAGTGATGTCAGTGTTGGCTGGTTAACACAGATTTTGGCCCCGTAACCCCCTGCTGGTAGATTTCATAACTACACCATCTGGTTGCAAAAAGCATCTTTCTCCATTAACAGCCTTTTAAAGCTGCAATCCATGACTTTGACTCTCTGGCACCGTCTCTGTTTGAAACATATAATTGCAGGTTAATTTACATTCTTGTAATGTTAAAGTCAAATGATGCCACTGATTTAAAAACTGGATATATCACATTATAAATCATGATGTGAAGATAAGAGGTTGTGTTGATTGATCTGGATTGTACTTGTGTCCATTTTTAATCAAAATAGTTTTAATAATATTCTGAGGGCATAGAAAGAAGAAATGACTGAAACTCTGGTCTGCATTGTGAATGTAAGTTTAGTGTTTAAACTGAGCAAACATTTAATCAGTACAACCCAACTCTGCACACACACACACACCCTGTGGGTCGACTTCTTTGGCAATCTTGAGGGCATCAGAGTTGGCGAGATCAGAGTTGGCAGGAGACACAGCGAGCACCAGACAGTTTTCTTTAGTCACAAACTGCATCAGCATGTCTCTGATCTGATGCTCGATGTCTGCCGGCTGGTCACCCACCGGAACTTTGGTCATTCCCGGCAGATCCACCAACGTCAGGTTTAACACTGCAAAACAAAAATCAAACAGCTTGTGATTTAACAAACAAATACTTCAAACCTGACATCTACATAAACATTCAATAATGCAGATCATTTAATGACAACTAGCTAATATAAATGTTAAAGGCAGGGAAGGCAATAAAATGGTACAAATATATTTATAGAAATATTTGCATATGTTGTGGAAGGCAGGACGATATAAAATGTTTGTCCAATTATTGTGTTCATATGTTTGGAGGAGGCGTGGCTTTGGAGACGCTCTGAGGGGAGGGCAGCTTGTTTTTGCTAGCCTGTCTGAAACTGCCAACACTTCCTTTAAGAGTGTTATTATATTATATACAGCCTGATGTTAATCAGATGTGATTCGGACCGTTTGGAGAGTACACTCTCAGGTTGATGGGAACAGGTGAGATGCCTTTGTTCTGTCCGGTGACCCGGTCCGTCTCAGCCTCGATTTCCTGCCGAACCTCATCAAAATCCGTAAACTTCTTCCCTTTACAGTGAAGAAACTCTGCATATTCTGAAAAACATACCAAAACATGACTTTAAACTAAATCGAAGTATTGCTATAAATCTAAAACTTACCTTTTAAAAACAGAATAAAGAAACTTTAACAATGATGTACCCCTACATAATATTATATTAATTTACGTTAAAAGTTTTAATCCTACAGTTCTGAAACGCTGGTGAGGTTCCCGTGAGCAGCTTTGTGATTTCATTCATTATATTGTGAGTCAGAGATGTGTTTGTGCAGCCGGATCACCTGATCTCAGATCAGCACAGACCTGCTGCAGCTGTTACCTGTGGTTACCTGGAGACGGACTCACCTGTGGGGCAGTTGATGAGCTGCAGGACCAGCGGGCGTCGGGTGACGATACCAGAGCCGCGCGGGAGGAAGTCCCTGTGCAACAGAGGTGAGGTGGTGATTATTTCAGTCCATCCTCACTGACAGCAGCTGTAAATGTCTCACATCACCAATGCGTCTCTAGCTTCACTGATTTCTTAAAAACTCTCGTTTATTTATTAGAGATTTTCATCATTTTGTTTGTTGCAAAGTAACTTTACATAAACAATTTCAGAACAGCTAGTTGAGACATAAAAATTATAGAATTAAAGAGGCATATACATGCAACACACAAACACAACTACCCTAACTAACCAACATTAACCATGTTTTACAACAAATATCACATCAGGGTTGCTGCAGCAAAACCATGGTCAGTTTGTGGTTACCACGGTTTAACTATAGTAACCATGTTTATAAAACCATGTTTATTTGGTTTCCTTTGTTGTAAAAGCAAAGGGTTAATAGTCATAGACTGAGCAGTAAAACAAACGTCTGGCTGAGATGAAGAAACACAGAATATTCCTGTTTTCTGCAGGTGCCGTGACAGACGTTTAAACAGCAGATGGAGGAGCATACGGACCCCCATCCCCCCAGTATTGAACAGCGACTATTCAGTATTGATCTGATGGACAGCAGAGACAGTAAGTGACACACACACACTCACAGACACACACACACACTCTCTCTCACACACACACCAGTTACTGCAGTAATTTCTTTATATTTAGAAGAAACAGTAAGTGATTATTGGCCTGATCACCTTGTTGATATGAAACATGTTTGATATAGTTCCAGATTTTCATTTAAACACATTAAAACACATCAAATCACATCAAATGTATATCATAATCAAAGGAAAATATTTATGCATATGCATAAAACAAAACTATATAATCAAATAAACAATATTTAAATTGTAAAAGTACAAAACATGTTAATTTAAAATGCATTAATATATTTACAATTTCTTAGATTTGAATCAGCGCTGCGGCTGAGAAACGCTACAGCACCAGCAGGAGGACAAACATGTGACTCCCTCTCTCTCTCTCCCATCCCCCTGTGTCTGTAGGCAGCTGAGATGATGGACAGACCGGATGGACCCGCCCCCTCCATCTAATCCCAGAACTCCACCCCCACCCCCAACTGCATGCAGCGTCACACACAGACACACTGAGAGATGCTGTGAGCTCTACACGGTAAGAGAGAGACTGACAATACATCAGCACAGCACAAATACAACAACATACACCATCTGTTAATGATGGACAGGCAGATAGACAGACAGGCAGACAGACAGAGAGACAGACAGAGATGTGATGAATGGATTGATGACTTTGTCCTTCAGATGACTTCAGTAAATGTCCTACTGCTTGTTACACCTGCAGGTCTGACTGGCTAAATCACACCCAACCCAACACCACCTGCTCCCCTAAGTGTGTGTGTGTGTGTGTGTGATAGAGAGAGAGAGAGAGAGAGAGAGAGAGAGAGAGAGTGTGTGTAGGTGGGTGTGTTTGAATAGCACATAGCAAGGTCTTTGCTGCCAAGATATCCCTGTTCTTTCAATATCAACTCTGTTGGACAACGTCTCTACTGCAGGGAGAAGGACAACACACACACATTTGTACAGCTATCTTTGTGAGGACGTTCTTTGGCACACTAAAATTTCTAACTACTTATGCAAAACATAACCTAAATCTAACCTAAATCCTCACTGGTGCTCACACACACACACACACACACACACACACACACACACAGTATAGCTATAGGTTTTCTTCAGTTACATCATATGCTCATATTTCACCTGCATTCTTTGCGACATGATGCACAGCTAAATTCAGACATCATTACATCATTTTCTAGAGTGTCTCATGATGATGTTTTAAATGATCAGTTTCTCTTCATTCTCTCTGTCTGAACAGAACAAACAAACCCAGCTTTATAAACTGTGCTAAAATTGAGCTAACGTGAGTTCTGAGGTTCCACTGTGCTGGTTCTCATGTGAGC
This sequence comes from Yasuhikotakia modesta, assembly GCA_036877545.1. Classification (NCBI taxonomy): domain Eukaryota; kingdom Metazoa; phylum Chordata; class Actinopteri; order Cypriniformes; family Botiidae; genus Yasuhikotakia; species Yasuhikotakia modesta. The sequence goes on along the minus strand of JBAJNP010014592.1, from coordinate 4,506 downwards.
AGCTCTGAGGAACCCGCTCAGGTGAGAGGAACCATCTGGAGTCCAGCGTCAGATTAAAGCACTTACAGCAAATGAGTCCAGCACCTCAGATTAGCACTAATCTTGTTAAGCCCGGCTCAAACTCACCAGCACCGGTGTTTTACCTCACAGTGAACTAGTTGTTATGATTTTACAATCAATAAAAGTTGCCATGCTAATGCAAGATAATGACACGCATGTAAAAAGATGTTCTGTGGCTGATTTTGACTGGATCTGTAACAGTTCTATGGAATGCACACAAACATGGTTGAATGAGTTTAATGAGATGTCTTATTGGCAGCTAAAAGCATTATAAAATCATTCGAGATATTTAACAGTGCTCCTCTAGCTCTTGTGTTAGCAGCACAAAGATCACGTGATAATGTTTGAATGCATAACTCCACACGCTGTCTGTGGAAGGACATGAAGACTGTAGCTGCAGGACAACAACATGAGATTCTGGTGTCTGTACAATCACAGCGATGGTTGTGTTTGTGTTGGCTGACAGCAGAACATGATTCTCACTGATTAAGACAGATTACTCCCACGATTACGCAGTCTGAGAGTCACATCATGTTTAAAACATAATCCTGACACTTTGTGATGTGTGTCTGTTGTGGTGTCAGTTTTCAGTTGTCCAGTTGGTGCTTTTTGTTCCATTTTTTATTATTCATTTTGGTTTTGGCTTTTGTCTGTGACCCAGAGAAATTCTGGATCGTAAAGAATCATTTACATCATAAAAACAAAATCTGTCAGAAATAACACAATTTAACATATTACTCCCTCCACCATCTAGTTACGCGTCACTTCCTGGAAACACCATAAAGAGGAAGTGTGTCTAACCAATCGCTTCTGAGGCACATCCAATAAGAATTTAGAGGCAGGGCTGCCTATTTAATGAAACCGCTTTTATAAGATACCAGCAACCTTTCCAGAATTAGCCACAGCTCCAGGCTCCTCCAGCCTGACTCACACACACACGCTGTACTGTAACAGAGGGTCTCGCTGAAGGAACTCCAGCCTTCTGGAACTGTCCATGGTGCTGAAACATCACGACACCTGTGGGCCTCACAGAATGTGTTTCTCACAGAACATGCGACATATTAGCCAGGGTAGATTTAATGATACAGAAATTATACTTTCTTGTTAACTGTTTTCTAGAAAGTTCTTTAAGATTTTAAATGCCTTTAACACTCAATATAAATGCACCCACACACTCTTCAGATAACACAGGAGAGCAACTGCAAACAAAATGACAGAACAGCAACATCTTTGTTTTGAAACAAACACTTATAAATGACAAATTCGCATCGTTAAAATCCATCATATGAGAGTAAAACAGCTGCATTGATCCAGATGCTGGAGTCATCAGTCATCTGTCATCTTCCTGAGACTTCATTACAGCTGACAGAAAACAGTTGTTGAGTCAGAAGCCAAACAAACAGACTCTGAAGCTCATCTCACGCTGCTGTGTGGATAAATGAAGATGAAGAACACAGTGTCCCCCTCATCAGTGAGACCCGCCCCCTGCTGTCAATCACTGAATGTCTTTATCATTGAGACACGCCCCCCCAGCTGTCAATCACTGAATGTCTTTATCATTGAGACACGCCCCCCCAGCTGTCAATCACTGAATGTCTTCATCAGTGACACCCGCCCCCTGCTGTCAATCACTGTAGGTCTTCATCACTATAACCCGCCCCCTGCTGTCAATCACTGTCTTCATGTACTGTCAGGTAACAATAACTCTATTTAAAGATTTCAATTAAACTCCTTTATAAATATTGTAAACCTGATTTTTATGCTGTCTGCTCTGTTAACAGCTGTGTTCTTTCCCTGATGTAACAGAACGGATCTGAAAGTCTCTGAATCTGATGTTTCTTCAGTAACTCAACACACAGATGAAGACGACAGGTAAGACTGTATCACACACAGAATAAAACACATCCGCCAGTCGCGTGACTCTTGAGTGTTCAGGCCACCGTTTAATATTAACACTCAACACTGTAAACAAGCTCTGGGAATGTGTTGACAAATATTAAAGCACGGACAGCTTCCTGTAACAAACACAACTGTACATCTCACTGCCTATGAAAACGAATGAAATCCTTTTGTTTGTGCTGTTGATGATGATGAACACATTCATTCATCTACAGCACATTAGACATCTTTACTTTGTAAATATCTCTAGATGTTGTTGTTGCTTCTTGTGGTCAAAAATATAATACAGTTAAAGAGAGGACTGACATTTGTACCTGCATAACTGAGCAACAGCAGGCAGAGACTGTTTGAAAATTATCATTATCTTTGCATTTTTTATTTGGTGACACTAATTTACACTCTCCAGATTCAAACAAGCACTTGAATAACACATTCTTAATATAGACTAATAATGATTAGTTTCCAAATCCTGCAATGTGTTCCAGATTTTGGACACAATAAGATCTCGCAGTACAATTACAGGCTCTCGTCCGGAAGACTAAATGCAGGATGACGGTTCTGGACCGACAGTGTGAGACAATAATGAGACTCATTGTCTCAGATTTAGAACCATAACAGAAAAAAGACAGTTGTTCTGCTCTGGGTTTAATTTTATTAGCGATGTTGTTCTACTGCTGCTTATAATGTGACACACAATGTGACAAAAAGGTTCTTCACAGAAATGCCATGAAAGAAACTATTTTCATTCCAAAAAGAACCTTTGAGTCGAGAACCTTTCTTACCTTATACTGGCCTAAAAAATGTCCACCACCTAGAACCTTTAGTAAAACAGAAAGTTCTATGGATGTTAAGGTTCTTACAGGAACAATGCAGCCAGAAATAGTTCTTCTGACATTATGAGGCAGTTTTCAGGAGTGTACTGTCTCCTCTCATTGAAGAGAGTCCTGCTGTTATTCTAACCAATCAGACTCACAATCACTGAGCGCTGCATGCGACCTGCATCAGCAGCAGTGGATGCTGAATCATGCAGCGCAAGACATGCGACGAGGTTCCTCACTGACAGAAAAACAACGTCTGCACTGAGACGCATGTGTCCACAACCATCTCAGCTCATTGAAATCAGTGTAACACCCACAAAGCAAACAGACAAATGAATCAGCTGCAGGTTACAATCTTTCTTTACAAGGTCAGAGTTTATGATGTTCTGAAACATGTAACCAGTAATTGTATTTACTATGGCCAAATACTACTATGATAAAAAGACATTGTTTGTATATATTTATTTGTTTTACAGTGAATAAATGTATATCTTTTCTTATGAACATTCTGTGTTCAGCAAGAAATGAATGCTTAAAGTAAAGTCATGCATTCAAATATCTCTAAAGTGTGTGAGGAAATCCAAACCATGTTTTTATACTACAACATAAAATGTCTAAATGAGAACTAGATAATAATGTTAGTGCAGGTTTCTGTTTTGCTTTAAAGCTGCAATCTGTAACTTTTGCCCCTTTAGCACCATCTCTGTTCAAAACATAAAACTGCAGGTTACTCTGTACTTCTTGTCATGGATGAAGTCAAATGAAGCCAAATCGGACCTGATAGCTGAAATTATTAGGCATTATTATGAACATACCATTGTGAATTATTGCTCATATTGCAGACTGCAGTTATGGGCAGATTAAACGACACTGGAACCATCGCAGGCAGAAACAGCATCACAACATCCGTATCTGAGCCGCTGAAGGTCACAGTTCCCGTGTGTTTATAAATGCATCTGTTCACGTTATAGATGGAGATGCACAGAAACCTGCAGTAACTATTCTCTGTACCTTTAGCGATTATTGAGGGGATTATGGAAGAAGATTTAGATGGGAAATGATAACAGGACGGGCTGGTGATGTTTACCATCAGAACAAACGACCCTCCTCGTGCTTCAATAACATTTAAAGGTTATCTTTGTGATTCTCGGGATGACCTTAAAATATCATTGAGACGTGATGGGGGCTATAATAATATTGGGCTGTAATATACGAGGAACCGCATATATACTATATTATTAAGTATTTAGTTAGTTATTTAAATGGTTGTTAAACACGGTTTGTATTTACTGGTAAAATTGACCGTCAAACACCTACTTGCCCACGAAGTTCTCCAGCACGGAGCTCTTGCCGGCGCTCTGGCCGCCCACCACCGCGATCTGCGGCAGGTCCAGGTTCGCGTTCTGGCCGATGGCGGAGAACGCGTCCTGCATTCGGTTCACCAGAGGGATCAGATCCTCCATCCCGCGGTTCCCCATCCTGAAGACCGGCACCTGCTCGAGCCTGTCGGATAAAAGGCCGATCTGTCCCCGTCTCTGATCTCACGGTGTTGCTGCGCCGTTCCGCCGCTTTATTCCTGCATTGATCGTGTGTGTGTGTGTGTGTCTCTCTGTGTGTGTGTGTGTCTCTGTCTCTGTGTGTGTGTGTGTCTCTGTCTCTGTGTGTGTGTGTGTCTCTGTCTCTCTGTGTGTGTGTGTGTCTCTGTCTCTCTGTGTGTGTGTGTGTCTCT
>JBAJNP010014591.1:0-10814 GCA_036877545.1 Yasuhikotakia modesta | reverse complement strand
TCTGTCTGTGTGTCTGTCTGTCCTCATCTGTCTGTGTGTCTGTCCTCATCTGTGTTAAACATTAAAACTGAAATGCTTTCATGCAGCCATTATTTCATGATCCTGTTGTTTCTCCTACAGGTTATTTTTCTCTTTGTTTCTCTGTGGACGAGCAGAGGACGAGAGAGAGAGGGAGCGACCTAGAGTCTCTCTCTCTCTCTCTCTCTCTCTCTCTCTCTCAGTACAGTAGCTTTGGGAACGCTGGACAGGAGATTTCTGTGACAAACACACGCGTTTCTCTGCTGCAGCCTCTCTGAACGATGACATCACCCTCACCCCCGCTGGGCTCCCCATCCCCCTGCCCTCCCCCTCCTCCATCCCTGCCTTCGTCCCCCACGCCGTCGTCTCCTCCACCCTCCGGCCTCCCGCAGCCCCCTCCTCTGCCCCCCACCGGAGAGGTGATGGTTTTGGCTCTGGGCCGTAGGAGACAGAAGCTCCTCGTCGCCCTGTCCATTCTGCCCAACCTCTTCCTGGCGTTTCTGCTGTCCTCTGACCCTCTGCTGACCCTGGCGTCTCCCTTCCGGTGCCGTCTGCCGGGACCCGTTCCTCAGGTGCCGAACGTCTCTGTGCGCGCGGAGAAAGGAGATGGAGGTTTGGACCAGTGCCGTGGAGCTGTGCTGATCAATGGCACCCAAGCTGGCCAAACGGTCTGTGATGTGGGGTTTGACTACAACGTCACTGAAGGACTGAAGAACAACATTGTCACAGAGGTGGGCAGATGATTCCTGCTTCCTTATTGGTTTTTTTGGTGACGTTGAACTTAAAACGTCACACAAGTGTCAAATGTTTAGATTTAAGATAAAATACTTTCTCAGTAAATCCCAGTTTGATCTGCAGAGTGGTGTAATAATCTATAGGATGAATCTATAATTAGGATGGCTTTTGGAGGAGAGTTGCACGGTGGCTTTTCTGTAGCTCAACTGGTAGAACATTTTGCAGGCAGTTCCAAGATCATTGGGTTCAATTCTCAGAGACTGCACATACTCATTAACTCAAAAGCTTGAATGCAGTGTAAGTAACTTTGAATCAAAGTGTCTTGCCAAATACCTTCATGAAACGTCAGCCAGAAAAATTTTTGGCCTAACCAGCAGATTTGTTTGGTTATACAAATGGTGCAGAAATTGAAGACCTGTTACAGATCTTTAACAATGCAGATCTTATGTTGGACAGCAACATTACACACCAACACAACACAGGGAGTTATTTGTCAATACAAACTTTATCTTGCTTTAGTTTGTCACCATTTTTCTAATCAAGAATAAATCGAATAAGATCTATATTTAAACAGTCTGCCTATGGTGTGGGCGCACCCTCAGAACTGGTTCTGTGTACAGGAGAACTGGTCTGGTTTCTTTCTGATGCAGGTTACAGCTGATAGACGCATTCCATGCGGGTGCGTTAAGATGCAGTTCAAAGAAATGTGGCAGGTTGCATTTTTGCTGCAGTGTCTTGATCTCATTGCATGCTGAATTTCAGGAAGCTGTTTGTGAATGAAAGCCCTGGGATCTAATCTCTAATCTGTAGGGCGTTCTGTGCTCTGATGGCTTCCTTATGAACAGGATGTTGTTTGAAGTGGCACTTTGTTTTTGAATGGGACTGACTTCCTGTCTGTGCCGGTCCGTCTTCCTCTTGTTCCAGTGGGATCTGGTCTGCACACGGTACTGGCTGGTTCCGTTAGAGGAGGTTTGCTTCATTCTGGGGATCCTAACTGGCAGTCTGGGTTTGGGCTACACATGTGACCGGTGAGAAACTCACAGTGTGTTAATGGCGACTCCATTATGATGTTTTGTGTATTTTAAGTCTTGTTTTCCGTTAGCTTGGGCCGACAGAAGTCTCTGCTGATCTCTCTGATGCTGACGGTGGTTTTTGGGGTGCTGGTATGTGTCTCACCATCTCCTCCTGTCTTCATCGCCATGAGATTCTGTCTGGCCGCGGCGAGCGCCGGCGTCTACCTCACGCTGTACGTTACACGTAAGTCAAGCACACGCTAACAGAGCAGCAGTGATGTCACGCAGGGTTGTATTGTTTGTTTTGGTAACGCCATGATGTCAGACAGTATTTTAGGATGGAACAGTTATTGAATCTAAAACAAAAGCCACAGTAACATGAGTAAAAGTTCTGCTACATTTCATGCTTTACATAGACGTTCCACAGGCCCAGCAGCAACAGTAGCCGGTTATTTCTGGTTGTGTAATTGCAGGTCTGGAACTGTGCGACCCGTCCCTGCGTCTGCTGGCGACGATGATGTCAGGTCTGATGACGTTTGCGGGGGAACTGCTGCTGCTGGCCGTGGCTTTCGGCTGTGGATCCTGGAGGGGCCTGTTGGGAACAGGAGCGGCTCCTCTGTCTCTATTTATATGCTATGGGTCAGTTAATTTTACACTGATCCCACATCAGTTTTTATAATAGTTTACATTTCTGATTGTGGTTGTAAAGTGGTTCTGTGGTCACAGTTTCATTTCTGTCTTATTAAATATTTGTCACTGTTGGTGAACTACAGAAGCAGGAATCAATATTCTTACTCTTACGCTCGTCTGTATCAGTCTAATTATATTTGTGTTAAAAATCAGATTTTTCATCAGATGCTGCAACAAAATGCAATGCATTTTTTTTCATGAGGACCAGTTTAAATAATAATGTAATATTCAATACAGTATCTGTATTACTGAGCTCATTTAATAAATCCCCAGATTTAATTGCAGAAGAAACTTTCTTCCCTGTCTTGAAATGTAATATAATCTTCAGCCAGACGTGCCTGTAATCATGTAGATAGTGTTGCTGATACCATCACACTGTTAACATGACGACACTGCAGCGGCTGTACAGTCTGGCCAGGATCAGATTGGCATCATCTTCAGCACCATTCATGAATATTCCAGAATTCTCCAGGAAGCATAGAGGCTTTAAGTGCAGCCTGAGCACATTAATGATCATTAGTGGTGATGAATTGACTTTGTTTCTATGGCTACCAGATCGTGTCGCTAACACGCCAGTTTTCCCTCAGGTGTCTTTGGACATTTGTTTGGGTTTGTTTAGCTGTTCACTGATGTTGAGACTCAACCTTTGAAGATCCGTCTGTCTTCAGTATTCCAGGGGTGTTTCCAGAATCTCCACGCTGGCTTTTGCTCTCGGAGAGGACGGGAGACGTGAATTCCTTCAGTGATCGTAACGAGCGACAGAGGGATGACGACAGCTTCACCGGTGAGTTCCAGAATGTCATTTGTGACGTTGGGAATGAGGGAATACTTAACCGAGTTATTCTCTGTTCTCAAGGCGAACAGAGCAGTTCCTGTAAATGTTGTCTGTTATCATTACTTCAGTTCTCTAGAAGCATTTCTTCTTTGTGCAGAGCTAGACACGGAGTCTTTCTCATCTCCTGCTCGTCCGCACCTGTCACTTCAAGAGCTTCTACACAGTAGAAACATCTGGAAAAACCTCTGTGTGCTGGGATTCACCTCGTACGTCAAACACAGTGATGCTTTACTCTTCAAACTTCATGAACGTCCTGCTAATGTGTTAAAATGATTAAATGCCTCGTGTACAAGAAGTCAGTCCTTTAAAAACAGAAGCATCAAAAATCATAAAACTTTTGCTACAATGTTGTTAAATAGTTGAATTACATTTGAACTTACCTTTTAACTTTAAAATCATTTTTAAGTAGCTTGGTGTGCTGTACACATGCACAAAAACTCCCACTCAGGCCCTAAACAAGAGCAAGCTGACATTAAAACTGAGATTAAGCTACAGAATGTCTTTTTGAAATGCCAGATTACTGCCACATGAGGGCCTGTTGTACTGGAGTGCACAACAGCTCCTTTGTCTTTATATTCTCTTAAATATAGATGCACAACTTTCCTGTCTACTACTGTCTTCTTAGGCTTCTTCTCAAGTTATGATGATCTGTTGACTGTAATTTGCATAAATATAAATTGTGTCTGTTTAGATTCATATCTCATGGCATCAGTCACTGCTACAGCTCCTTCAGACGGGACGTCAAAGGCACAACTCCCAGTTTCTATTGGACGTATCTGCTGTCAGTGTGCGCAGGAGGCGGGGCCTGGCTGTTGCTGTGGGCGACAGTGGACAGATGTGGTCGTCGTGGAATTCTTCTGCTAGCTATGACCTTGACTGGACTTGCATCTTTAATTCTGCTCGGTCTCATGGACTGTAAGTGGACCATGATTTTACATTCACTCTTTAGTTACATACTCTGTTGAGTTTGTCGTTTGTCACATGCTGTGTCTCCGTCTTGTGGTGAGCATGAGATTTAAAAGCCAGCCTAGTATAGAAAGGCCAGCGATGGGTCTCGTCATCAGTAATTCTGTGCAGAAAATAATTGTTCAGGCAATATTTCCACTAAAATGTCATGTACATGTACCATTGCTCTTTATATTAATATAAAAAACAGCATTTTGTCTTAATATATGAATTGGTTTTAAGGCTAGTAGAAGTTATAGCCAGCTCTAAAAATGTATCAAAATTATGAAATTTCAAGTTTTCTATTTGTGTCTTTGACAATCACAGCCTTATTTTTGGAGGCATGCAGGTGTTCTAAATAAAAATCTGTCCAAATGTGCTGTCATATTTTGAGGTATTTGGCTGTACAGTAGTTAACATGATTTTCTGTCCCTGCAGATTTGAGTGAGTCGGCCATGACTGTGTTCTCAATAATAGGCCTGTTTTCGTCCCAAGCGGCGGCTTCGCTTTCCATCCTGTTTACAGCTGAAGTCATGCCCACCATCATCAGGTGAACACGCTACACCCACGAGGCTTGTTACCAACCCGCCATCAGCCTCCTGGCTATTTTTACTACATCACCAGGCAGCCATGAATGGAAATTTCACATGAATTATAAATCTGTCATCAGATATGTTATACATCACAAGAGATGCTGATATAAATTCATGGGAAATTAGACCCGTGGATTATTACTGCACACACTGACGCTTGTAAGAGTCAGACTGCAGATGGTTGTGCTGTTGATCAGTGAAAATGTTGCAGTTTGACAGTGGAGCTCTAAAGCTTTGACTCCCTCCTGGACACACGTGGAGGTCAGGATGGGCTGTAATTTATGCATGTCGTTCTGAGCTCCTATCAGGAATGTTTCTTCTGGGGTAAAACTGAGAAAGATCTCGAAACAGTTGTAAGGAAACTTGGTTCTTGTGTCATTTCATCCCATAAATGAAACCTTTAGTTTTATGGTTTGCTCTGGAATAGTATTATTAGTACAGATGGTGGTTTTAACTGTCCGTTACTGCATCCACAGGGGAAGTGGGGTGGGAGCTGTAATGGCGCTGGGTTGCGTGGGCCGTTTGAGTTCTCCTCTCATGGATCTGCGGAATCACTACGGCTACTTCCTGCACCATGTGGTCTACTCATCTCTAGCTCTGTTGGCGGTACTTTCCATCCTTCTGCTCCCAGAAAGTAAGCGGAAACCTCTTCCACAGACACTGGCTGATGGAGAACAGTACCGCCGGCCTCCGTTGGTCCGACGAAGGAGGGATAACGTTCCTCTTCTTGCTACACCCAACCCAGAGACCTAAATGTTCTGCTTTAACCACACATTTGAGGGACTCACCTCAGGGTTTTGTCCTTTTAACCCTATATTTGTAGTCAAACCTAGAAGGTGTCGGTGGAGTCGTCGCACACAGACATCCTGAAGTGTGATGGGACCTGAACCAGAGTGTGACACCGGTTCTGTGATGCCTCCACAGAGTCCACAAACACTACAGACCAACCCGTCAGCACACAGTGCCAGAACTACCAGTCGGGTTTAAACCCCAGTTCACCACTAAAATCTGACCCATGTAGCATTTAGAAACACACGGTAAAATCAAACATTAAACTTCACAGAGGCAAGGGCTTGAAATCACAATGGTCATTCGTTCTCACTCAAGTTGGAAGAGAGAAGGACTGTGTTCTCCTGTTGTTCTTTCACATGTGGCTGCTAAGAGTATTGCACACGCAGGAATGTTGCTAAAAGACTGATGGCTGCTTTGAGAGCAATGCTGTGGTTCTTTTATGAGCACTCTGATTGTTCAATGCTGGACTGAGGCAAGAAGCCAGAAATATTTATTATATTCAGTAAGACCCTCTTTGCTTCAAGTGTAGTTAAAGAAATATTCCAGGTTCAGTACAACTGAAGTTCTATCCACAACATCAGTGACATGGTGTCACTGACCCCAGAACAGTATTTCACGCCTGCATGTATCAGTAATGCAAAACTGAGGGATTAAATATTAATTAGTTTTTATTGAATTATTCCTAAAAAACAAGCTTCACATTTCTGCTTTTGAACCATCCGTCACATACAGACCTCAGTTTTGTGCACACGTCTGTCTTAGAGCCCAAGTCTCTTTACAGCAGGCCACACATCCCGTCAATAGAGCTTAAGATGGAGGAGCTAAAATGTGTTTAACCTGGAATATTTCTGGAGCTTCTGGTTCCACGAAGAACCCAAAAGCAGAGAGAAAAAATGCTGTTTGATTTGAATGTTCGCTGTCTGTTTTATCTCTGCCTGTTGAAATGTTAGATTGTAAAAGGAATATGGGAATGAAGCTTCTCTTGTAAATGCCTTGTGTTAGGCTTTAAAATGCACTTGATATTTCTGAAGTTTTAGCAGTAATGGTAATATTTTTATTACTACTACAATAATAAAGGAGTTAAAATATGTATGACTATTGCTCAAAAATGACCAAGTAATAACTGAAAATGCTGTAATTATATAAATAAAACTTTAACCAAGCCTCATTAAAAGGTGTCCGAATGTTTCCAACAGGACACGTGTCGGTCATGGGACTACAATGCTATTTTTACAATAATGTCATTCTAATGTCATATATTCATTGAGCATTTATGTGTGAATAATAATTTAGAGTTTGTAGGCAGAGGGTTAAATAACCAAACCGGAGATCCTGGAACTGTCACAAGGGCAGTTGTGGATGTCTTCAGTACAGCACCATCAAACTCTACATGTGCCACAGGTTTTCTCAGACTGTTAATCTGGCGGGTCAATAGATTAATCATCCTTACGAGATTCTTGCCTGGTGTGATATTTTAACCACCCCACTTGTTGAACACTTGCACCTTGTTAAACGGTATGACCTTTGCTTCTTGTTGTCTTCACTTGATGCATCTAATTATAGTTTGTCTTCAATTGTCACACTGGTTGCAACCATACATGTCTGTTGGCAAACCCTCACTTCTAATAATAAACTTATAGAAATTGTGAACACAAAGCTCTCCTAGTCTTAATGAATGAAATGTTTTTGATAAATGTATTGTCATAAAGTTGATAATGTTACTAATGCAAAACAAGAAAATCACAAAAAGAGAGTTAAAGGTGATTTGTTTAAGCTGTGATATGCTTCTGACAGGCACAGACGCAGCGGGACTGGGAAGGCAACCAAACGTTTGACCGTACAGAAAGACAATACCCCCGTATACCTCGCCTGTCTTGTGATAGTGGAAGCATTCACAGGATATCACAGTAAGACTCTGTCTCTTGAGCGATGCTTTAGTTTCACCACTGCAATAAAACAAAGTTGTTCATCGCTCTTTCATTTATTTATATTTATCTTTCAGCGAAGCGTTCCACCGTGTGACATAAATGGATGCGCTACTGTCTGCGGCTTAACCTGTGATTCTCAATCAGTGGGCGTCACTTTCCAAGAATTTCACAGGGTTATATTTGTACCCAAGGACAAAGACCATGTGCCAATGACCAAATAATCATTTCATCTGTTGCTGATTGACCTTGAGCCTGTGTAACCTGTGTGAACCTGTGTGAACCTGTGCTCTGACAGACAGCTGGAGCTGTTTGTGTGCAACAACTGTGACATTTCAACCTTCTGTGGTGCTCGTTTTAAATTGTCCCTGTTAGCATGAGTCAAATGACCAAACTCAGACGAATAAGTACAGGAGTTAGGATCTAATGTTAACTGGCCAAACGCCTGCAGGGCCACGTAACTTACATTTACGTTCTTTTTAGCAGATGCCTTTGTTCAAAATGAGATGACATTTAATATTTTGGTCAAAGGGCTTGTGGGAAGAGTACATTTTTAAGTGGGAACAGTTCTGATGCTTGGGACTTTTAACACTTAAAATGGTTAAACATTGGAAAGTTAGTGGATGTTGGTGTATTTATGAGAAAGGAAATTCAGAACAGCTTAAACGTTTGAGTCTTAACTGTTTATTAGCATTACTTACCTCAGTTGTCTGAAATGTATCGGGGCAATAACAGTTACATCACACTTACTTTAGGGCAAAACAAAAACTAACATATACTTTTCAATATGTCTTCATAGCCTACAAGTGATTTGCTTAAAGCATTGATTTAAACACCAAAGGAACATGTTGGTAACCGCATTGTTGATGTTTGATGGCAGTTGGCAGCGACTGGCTCCCTGCTTACCTCCACTATGTGGAATGACTGCTGCACATGAAATAGTTTGTTTATCCCCCCACCTCAGTTAAACCAAACACAATAGCAGTTTGGCATAACAGACTGCCAGCTCCCTTATTTAGAGGGATACTTGCTTTATAAAAGAGGAAGGGTACAGAGTTGAGAGGAACTTCGGTCTTCAGCTGGAACTTGTGTACAGGTAAGATATTTAGACAATGATAACAACATCAGTATTGTGACGTCTTACCAATCTTTTACAATTATTTCAAAACTTACTTAAAAGTTATTGTGTTATGTTCTCAGAGGTTATTTGTAGTTATATTGTCTGGGGTGGCATATCTCAGAGGTAAGCGATGCATTTCATATTGATGTTTACTAGTAGTAATGTGTGTTTTGTTTGATGATGTATGAAATTAATGCTTGATTAAATATTACAAAGATAATTTATTGATTTTGAAATGAAGCATGTTAATAACTGTCAAATGTTTAAGAAAGATTTCAGTGGAGCTCGTCTCATTGAACTGTAAGCCACAGCTAAGATCTAGGAACAAAAATACATTGTCTGTTAGTGTTTAGTTTTAAAATATTTGATCACTAGTGAAATATGGGGGACAGCCTGATGGAGGAGTTTGGTGCTGCAGCTCCATATCTGAGAAAGTCAGATAAGGAGCGCCTGGAGGCCCAAACTCGCCCCTTTGACATGAAGAAAGAATGTTTTGTCCCTGATACTGAAGAGGAGTATGTTAAAGGAACCATTATCAGTCGGGATGGTGACAAAGTCACCTGTGAGACTTCTACTGGCAAAGTAAGTTGAAGTTAATTTAGTTGCACTTTAAATAAGATATTATGGTATAACAGGTATTATTTCACTGCAAGATGAACGTTTGGTAAATGTTGGAATATTTTAACAGACAGTAACTGTGAAGGAAGCTGATGTTCACCCTCAGAACCCGCCTAAGTTTGATAAAATTGAGGACATGGCGATGTTCACCTTCCTGCACGAGCCGGCTGTGCTGTTTAACCTCAAAGAGCGTTACGCAGCCTGGATGATCTACGTRAGTCTCGTCTTAAACTCTTCATGTTCACTTGATCATAAGAGCAGCACACAAACCTTTGTGTCTTTCACACAGACCTACTCTGGGCTCTTTTGTGTCACTGTAAACCCCTACAAGTGGTTGCCAGTGTACAACCAGGAAGTTGTTCTTGCTTACAGGGGAAAGAAGAGGAGTGAAGCTCCTCCTCACATCTTCTCCATCTCTGACAATGCCTACCAGTACATGCTGTCAGGTAGCTCTTCTGAACACCTCTCAGCTTGGTTTGAATGTGAATGTCATGTTTCATTGCTTTTTATTTCACTTTCAGACAGAGAAAACCAGTCTATTCTAATCACGTAAGTCTACCACTGCTTACCATAAGATGCTTAGTGCCTTAGTTTTAATGCTTCCATTTGTTTAAATTGTTAACTTTGATGGGTTTTCTGTAAAGTCTTGATTGACTTGATAATTGTAATATTATTATTATTGTTTTTGAACTAGTGTAGTGCTTAACAAACTCTTTCTGTCTCAAGCGGAGAATCTGGTGCTGGAAAGACTGTCAACACAAAGAGAGTCATTCAGTACTTTGCCAGCATCGCTGCTGGTGGCATCAAGAAGGATGTCAATGACAAAAAGGTTAACCATGTTAAAAAAGCTAGACTGTCTTTTTAAATTACTTTTACTCACTTAAATATTGTGGTTCGCAGGGAACTCTGGAGGATCAAATCATCCAGTGTAATCCTGCTCTGGAGGCTTTTGGTAATGCCAAGACCATCAGAAATGACAACTCATCCAGATTTGTGAGTAAATGAAATGGCAGGTAAGACTCATGAACAGCATTTACTTCAGATGAAGATGTGTTTTTTTTTAAACAGGGCAAATTCATTCGCATCCACTTTGCTGCAAGTGGCAAGCTTGCTTCTGCAGATATTGAAACTTGTAAGTGCACTGTTTTACTTAACATTAACTTTCTTGGTATGCATTAAATTTATGCTTTTAATGCAAATACTGTTTATAACAGATCTGCTGGAGAAATCTCGTGTGACTTTCCAGCTGAAGGCTGAGAGAGACTACCACATCTTCTACCAGATCCTGTCTCAGAAGAAACCTGAACTATTAGGTGGACACTCATATGCAACAGCAGAACATCTGCAGCACATTAAAACACCTTTTGCAGTTAAAGACTGTTCATTGAATGTTTCTGTGGTGTTGTGTTTCAGAGATGCTACTAATTACTGCAAACCCTTATGACTACGCCTACATCTCCCAAGGAGAGACGCAAGTTGCATCAATTAATGACGCAGACGAACTGATGGCTACAGATGTGCGTATTATGA
>JBAJNP010014590.1:0-10814 GCA_036877545.1 Yasuhikotakia modesta | reverse complement strand
TCACAGAATCCTACTGTATCAGAATCATACAGTATCACAGAATTATACTGTATCACAGAAACTTAGTGTATCTATACTCAACTTAAACTATGACTGTTTGTATGGTGTAGTCTCTTTGTTGAAGGTGATGAGAGCATATGAGCAGAGTATATGAAAGCTATTAGTAGCTAATCTGCTCATTTTGTTGTGTAGTGACCTCAGCGCCACACAAAGATCCAAATCCTGACAAATTATTCAGAAGATTAGGAGATCTTTAACAACGCTTGTTGTCCTACAACAACATAGCTGTGCTGTATCACTAAGAAACAGCAGAAAATGATTCAAATATTGTTGTAATTCCTTCCCTGCTCTACAAAGTGAACATCTGTCAGGATTCTGAATGTTGTGATCATCTTCAACACCAAGTGAAATGTCTGCATTGGACAGATACTTTTATCCAAAGCAACTTTGCAAACAAGCTCTACATCTCAGTATGTGTTCACTGGAAATCGAACCCACAACCTTTGTACTGCTATTGCAATGCTCTGCCAAATACAGGAATGCTGACAAAATCTTGCTACCCTAGTGGTCGGTACAGCCTGTACAGTCAGTAGACAGTGTGCAGTCTGAGCAGTCAGGGCTACAACTGAAGTTAGAAAGACGACAGAGTGACTGCTGACATCAGAAAGCCCCACAGAGCTGCTGGCCATTTAAACTGTATTAACTTCATCCCTGTTTCATGTCAGGTTACAGCCTCTCTGTCCTTGAGCCGTTTCTGAAAGTCTGTATGAAATCGCTGCGGCTCGATTCTGTCTCTCGTCTCCATTAACACACTCTGATGTCTGATAACACATGCGTTTCATCTTTTAAACACTGGTCCTTGTAAACTTACAGCATCTGTCAGTGAGAAACACCACATAAAATGAACCTGGCTATCAAACGATCACTCTGTGAAACGTTTTGAAACTCTGTGTAATGTACATTTTTCTGTGTTTTCACAGGTTAAGGCGCGCTGCAGATGTTGACACCCGCGGCCTGAGCTGGTTTGGATTATTTGAGTAAAGCATGCTGGGAATGTTCATGACTCCAGCGAAGCTGCTAGCAGCATCATTAAAGCCCGCGAGCACATAGACACAGAGACACACAGAAACGCAGACACAGAGACACGCAGACACAGAGACACGCAGACACAGAGACACGCAGACACAGAGACACGCAGACACTGAGACACGCAGACACTGAGACACGCAGACTCTGAGACACAGACACGCAGACACACAGAAACGCAGACACAGAGACACGCAGACACACAGACACGCAGACACAGAGACACGCAGACACACAGACACGCAGACACTGAGACACGCAGACACTGAGACACGCAGACACTGAGACACGCAGACACACAGAAACGCAGACACAGAGACACGCAGACACTGAGACACGCAGACACACAGAAACGCAGACACACAGAAACGCAGACACAGAGACACGCAGACACTGAGACACGCAGACACATAGACACGCAGACACTGAGACACACAGACACATAGACACGCAGCTGTAAAACACGAGGACAAGCGGTATGACCTGCTCCACTCTGTGATTATTGTCTCCACTCTGTCATTAACCATATGACAGTTTATAAGGAATGTGATGAACCAACACAAAATAAGTCATGCTGTGTATGACAAGCAGAAGACAAAGTTACACAAAGCCCAGAGTGTTTAAAAACACATCAGAAGAGACTTCAGCAGAAAGTCAGAGACACTAAATGCTCTCACAGATATATTAGCTCCAAGTCAAGTAAATCATAATTTCCCTGAGTTAACCAGTATTACTTCTTAAATGTGATAAAACACGAATCATTCATGTGAAATACATCACAGAGCTGCCTCAGAAATCTGGAAACAACTGGAAAATTCTGAAACTAAAGCAATGTGCAGAGACTAAAGGAAGAGTTTCAGTTTGCCCTGTCAGACATGTTTGTTTAGCACAGAATGATGTGTTCTCATCTCCCACAATCCCCTTCTAGAAAAACGTCAGGCTTTGTGTTTAATGAATAACCCACCTGACGTCAGAGATCTATCAGATGTTCCAGCAGGCAGTATTTTAAACACTGAACAAAGAACCGCTGCTTCTCCCTAAATGGTCTCCCTAAATAGTTACTTTAATACATGTTTAAGAGTCTTTTGCCTAACACGCATAGCTAGCATTCCTCTCCTGTTAACCTGCACTGGAACTCAACAGTGCTCACATCATTAACACCACACACAACTGCTTCTGACTGACACCTGTATAATGTGCATTTTGTTTTGGTTTGCTGACTAACATTCTGATGAGTTCTGGGAAAACCTGGCAATACCGACCTGAAGAGTGCAGTTCATCATACGAACGATATGATCAAACTGCTGATGGTCCAGAATGGCTCGGTTCTGCTGCACGTGGAGGCTGAGCTCTTCAGTCAGACACTGACGGGCTGCTTTGCTTTTCAGGGCCCGAAGAGCCGCAGGAAGCGCCTGCAGAAAGAGCAGCATTAGTGCATTACTAAAACACACTTTCAGCGGCCTAAACCACACTGTCAAACGCTTACAGTCTGTATACATGCATGCAAAGGGTGCAAAGCTTCCAGTCAAATCCAGCTAGTTGACCTCTGACCCACAGTTAACATTCCAGAGTGGTTGTTGTTGATGGGATTTGGGGGCTAGATGGAGACGCGTCCTCTGCTCAGGCCGATGGAGGTGATGCATTTACTGGCTCACGGAAGCTGTTAAGCTGTGAGCGCAACACTTTTACAGTCGTAAAGGGATGCAGGACTAAACTTCCAAATTAAAGTCAATGTGTGCAGGTAGCCGACAGCCAATGCAATGCAAAAACACACAGGGGACGGATCACAAATAACGGCAGACTCCAAAACATCCCCTGTGAGCACATTTCCTTCTGCCACAGCTAATTTGCACACAGTTATTTAACCTGAATGTCAGGATGCCTTAGAGAAACACCAGTGGTGGATAATGTTAGAATAACATCAGTATTTGTGATAAGGGCAGGGAAATTAGGAGAGTATGTGTGACTGTTTGTTCACCCCTTTTCCACCCACGAGTTGCAGCCGGAGTTTTGCTTATCGCATTAAAAACACTATCGCTAACGCAAGCTAATCTGCATGCTGCCTCCTTCCAGATGTGCATGCAAATATTGGTTCAGACTTTTAGCCATCATCACCTTCTCGGTCTCCAGAGTCTTGTTGTCAAAGATGAAGCCGATACATGTCCGGACCACCTCCAACCTCCGGGCGCTGTTAAAAACCGAGCCGGCTTTGTCTGTGATAGACGCTGCAAAAACAAGAACCAATAACAGAAGAGGTGTCATTTGGTTAAAAAACTGAAAAAAGAACATAACAGATCTGTGTTTGAAATGACATTTTAACAGTAGTAATTTTATAATTTGAGGTGTCAGGGGCATTTTTGTGGTAAATGTCAGTTTGACATCATTCATGTTTGAGTCACCAATGAAACGAATGCAGTTCTTTAATAACAATCAGAACTGGACCTGAGTATGTCCCCCTGAGCTGCACTTACCAACTGGTGGTCCTGCAGGCACCACACACTTCCTGTCAGGCCGGGCGCTGATGGGGGCGGAGTGCTGTTTGGCCAGGCCCTCCTGTATCTGCTCCTCCACCTTCTCCTCCTCCAGCGAGGGGAAGGGCACCACGTGCACCCGCAGGTGCGAGCCTTCTGTGGGCCGAGGCACCTTCTGAAAAGCCATGTGGGGGTTTGGGTTCTCCTGCAGAATGCAAAACACAAACCCACAAAGTTACAAGGACAAACACCAACCCTGTGCCTGACTGAGGGAGATGTTGTGAGGTGCTCACGTTTTTATACAGCTGTTCGGACAGATCCCTCAAGCGCCTCTGAAACTTGCCGAGGTTCTCCTCTTCCTCCTGAAAACACTCCACATCTAAGGCCACAAGCTGAAGGAGAAAACGGAGCAGTTTAATTTAAAAACAAACAGATCTGTGGTTAAAATGTGCACAAGAATCCTTTTTTCCTCAATGTGTGATTGATTTAACATAACCCAGAACAATAGCTGGATTTTACTCAGCTGAACTGAGTCATTCATATATTATCCTCCTGTGGAATGAACTTAGTTACTTAGTAGGAGAGTAAATATTTGCTCCGACAACGATTCAATCTGATTACTGTTGTTTACAGACTCACAAATCCACAAATGACAACTTGTGTCATTTTCATAAGTTTGCTTATGAATTTATTTCACACGATTTAAAAGGATTATTTTGGTAGAATTCGTAACAATTTTCAAGAAAATGTTGAAGACACCAATGTAACACAAGAGATGCTGACACGCATCTGGGCTGAAGGTCAGACTGTGGATGTGAGTTTAGTTTTAAAAATACAGGCTGTTCCAAAACATCGCAGAACTTCTGCAGTCTGTCCACACAGCGCTGGCATGCATGTGACTGTCTGCAAACACCACACTTGCTTTCTCATTGTTAGATCAGTCAGTAAACCGTGAGAGATACTTCACCTCATCAAACAGATCGCAGGCTCTGTACGGAGGTCCCCGCTCAGACACAAAGCCTGCAAACGCCATTCCGTCCAACACCTTCGCCAGGAAGTCATTTTCTATCAGCCCCCGCTGGCCCAGGAAGGCAGCCTATCAGGATAAAAGGGTCTGTGATTATTATAAGCACAAACTTCAGACCTGACAGCCACGTTTGATTCAAATAATGCAGAGAGAAACAAAGAGTGTTATCTGGATCACCAGATACATCATGTGTTATTCTGAACAGATGAAGTCATGGTCACGCTGGTTAATGAGGAGCGTTTAGCAGGGCAAGTAAAGCAGCCCCTCTCTATAATCTGAGCCATGTGGGGTGCTTTAGGAGGGATGTGCTGTGTCGTTGCCACGGAGACGCCGCCCGACACAAACAAAAACAGGCAGAAATAACACTTGCAAATGTAAATTGGATTCTTTTCTTATGGCTCATCACAAAGACGCTTTGACGAACCGAATCGTTTAAACAAACATGTGCCGACACCGTCGACACGAACACGCGCTTGTAACAAAGCACTTCAAAGCCACGCAGACAAGAGATGCAAAGCTTATATAGACTTCAATAAAATTATTCTGTTATCGTCTGGCTCACGGCCAAAGCCTGCATGTTTGTGAAGAGGCAGGTGTTTGTACAAGTGCATGTGGCCTCAGATTAAGTTAAAACAAACACGCTGTAATTCAAACAGTCTACTGTAAATAAATCACAAATGCTTCATGTCTCTCAGTCTTTAAGTTTTGAAAGATGACATATTTAGATGAAATAAACATATTTAAATGGAGTTTCAAAAGGACAAACATAAAAGCTGGAAAAGCTTGGAAAGCGGGGTGCAATAAATTTAGAACGCAAGTTTCCAATTTCACCACAATTCTATTATAATAAAGGGGTCAACGTTATGTTAAAAGATTCATGCAGCGCTGTTAGGTATTGTTTAAAATAGTTTTTAGTTTTTTATAAAAATGGTATTAGCTGAGCACCACAGTATGGTACAGTATGGTACAGTATGGTTTGCATTACAGGGTTTCATAACTGTAGTTCCAGAGTTTACAGGTAGGTGCTGGTCTGTGACATCATCAACAGCTCAGCATCTGTCTCACCTTGTGAAAGTGAATCACGGGTTCGGAATGGATGCGAATGAGCTGCAGACAGGACCTGTAGCCCTGGAAGAGTTGTGCAAACAAGTGCAGGAAGACGGCCCTCACCTCTTTATCCTGCAGAAGAAGCACATGTGAGCGATACCAGATGAACATCTGAGGGTGGCATGAGTCAGAGCGCAGATCTTCGCTCGTCTTAAAATAAAGACGGGACGCGCGTACGTGACGGGAGTGCAAACTCTGTTAACCAACACATTTTTTAGCTCCCTGAAGGCCCAATAAGAGACTTCCGTGCCATTCGTTGTGGAATTTTCCCTTTGCTATGTGAAACTATGATTGTAAAAGCACCCAGATGCTGCAGGTCTTGAGGTCTTACCAGCAGTTTAAGGTTGGAGGGAGCAGAACGAGGGGGAGGAAAGGCATTATCTGCTCCTTCCAGATCTGGGTGCAAAACCTGGAAGACAAAGAAAGTATTTACAGTGAGGAAATATACGGCTATCTGAGGGAAGGAGGTGGTAGGTGCAAATATAGCTCATGGAATTTCTCCAGCCTGAATCATCACTCAATGCTGTGCTACAGACCAGCACTTTATAAAGTGCAGATTAGACACTGAGGAACAATTATAATCAGTTATTAATTATTAATCAGTTTATAGGTGGAGTTTGACATTTCTGTCAACAGCAGAGCTTCTGTATAAATTTTATATTTTCTAAAGAAAATGTGTGTTTTTCTGTGCAGAATGGAATCTAGGATGATGTGGGTGGTTGCCAAGGTGTTGCTATGTGATTTGTAGGGTGTTCTGGGTCCAAGGGGCCAAACTAAAGCTATATGACATCCTACTGTTTGTGCACAAACGGTTCTGTATCAGCTCACCATGGACAGTGCTTTCTGAGTATTGTACAACAGGGGTTCAGGAAGCTGGGAGAGATGGATACACTCTGGAATTTTTATCGTTCCTCCATCGAGATCCGCAATGATCACATCAAGCTGTAAACAGAAATCAGAAATGACTGCATGAGTCACGGAACAGCTTTACCAGAATCTGAGCATCTGTTCTGAGGCAGAAATGTTTCTGTAAGACTCACCAGCTCCTGGATCTCGTTCTGGAACATGGAGTGGACACCGATGATGAAGGGCGTTGGTGAGCTCAACACCTCCAGCAGGCGAGAAGGGAGGACAGGAATGTAGGGATAACTGCGATCCAAACGAAAGTTAGGCAACCATAATCAGCAGATGTTAACAGCACAGTGTTCTCATCCAGAGCACATCACGTAAATATAACACACTGTTGCACAACAGCCCAAAATAGAACCATTAACAAATTAAACAAGTATTACACTTCAGTTCTGAAATGGATGCATTCATTCAGATGTTCTTGGTCATTTTCACGTGACACTGCGGTTTGCTTTCTGAGATGCTGTCGTCAAGGCAACGTGGGGTCAGTTCCTCTGGAGCATTTGGAAGAGCTGAAACTGACCCACCTGTACTTGAGAGGAAACATGAGCGACTCTAAGGCACGGCAGGCCTCTCCTAATCTCTGATAGCTGGAGGAATGGAACAAAACCTTGTGCTCCGTCAGAACCGCACAAAAAAGACTAAGAACGTTCTGGATGCCTGGGAAACAGAAACACACACACATACAATTTTACTTAAAACAAATGTAATCAAAAACATTTTAAAGCACCGTTTAGGAAGAACTCCTACTTTAAACAAAAATGGATTACAAGTAGAACATCAACATCTGATAATCTAATATCTAAAATTATGTCAACTATTTTCTTCTTGCATCATCTGTTATTATCAAAACACGATAATGCAAAAATGCTCCACTAATGTCAGATATGAAATGCGACAAATGAACCCCACATTCTTCAGCAGGCGTTTGGAGGAGAGAGCGGAGATAACAGTTTACACTTCCTGTTTTTGTTTGTCATCAACATACCACAGAGGTCATTAATCACACGCGGACAGAAATGGAGACACAAGCCATTAACAGTCGTATCCTCTGCTCAGCGGGGTCAGAGTTTCCTTCATGTCTGTGTCAAACTCTGATACGCACCAATAAACAGCATGAGATATGAAAACATTCACTGTCTGTGTTGACTGAACACCTGAATCCAACCAATGAGCAAACAGAGCAGGAAATGTTTAGGAACATGAAGTCAGTTGCATAATTGTCATTCCATTCAGCCCACTGACAGACAATCGTCTCTCAAGCCATTGTAAATGTGTCACTTTACTGCTTTACAACTGCTAGTTTAATAACTCCAGTGAACTTCAATGTGCTTCAAAATGACATCAAACACAGAACACCACAGGAGAACAGCGTATCAACTATTGCTAGATTTATTCCTACAGATAAAAAGACTGATGCTTGTCTGTGCGGTTGCTAAGGTGTTACTATGAAGTTGCTAAGGTGTTCTAGGTTGCTGCCTATTGGCCCAGGACAAAAGCCCCACCCCCACCAAGTCTTTATGAGATTGCGGTTCCCATCTTAGCAATTATCATAATAAATCTCCTGTGATGTGGAGTTCAACAGAAATGTCATCTCTCAACCCAAAAACACATCAACACATTTCATAATGTTGTTTGTGAGGCATCCAGTAAAACTCTCTGACCTTGTGACAAGTGCTTATCTACTGGAACAGCTCCACATTTCTGAGTCCTGCATGGAAATGAGGCACAAATAGTAAACAGTGTGACTTCTTGTGGTGAGAGACAGACTCGACCCTCAGTCCTCACTCTGAGATGAGGATGAGCTGTGATGATGAGAGGAAACAGGTCTGTAGCCTGACAGACACGAGTTCCTGACAGACATTTGACAGGTAATTGTTTGAGGCTGAGGTTGAATCAAGGACAAGCTCTGGGGCTGATCTCAGTGAGGCTCGACTGTTGATTAATCTGCTGTTGATTCAGAAGAGAACAATGGAGATGAACTACAGAGTGAAAGTTACACAAAGGGGCTCAAGATGACATTTGCATTAGCTAATGTAGGTCAGACAGAGTTTTACAGGCTTAGATGACTAAAACAATAGTTTAGAATGCAAAAAAAGGAAAATCTGTCATTATTTATTTGCCATCATGTTCTAGACCTATATGACTACTTTCCTCCATGAAACAATAAAGAAGGACATTCTGTTCATCCTTTCAATATAATCATAATAAATGGAAACTGGAGTTCTGTGGTGCAAAAGCGCAATAACACTATTTCAGTCATTTTAGATGGTGCTATAAAGACTGACAGACAGACAAACAGATAGATAGGGTCAGCCAGGAATATACTTTATAAATCCCTGAATTTAGCAAATCATGAGAGAATCTTTATTTTCTGTGAACTGCCATTTTAAGATCAGTCTCTGAGGTGCCACAGGTCTGAGAGGATGAGAAATGTCCCGGTTCTGTTATCACACACTCATGATCTGAGAAGCTGTTTCTAATGCAGGTTCTGTTTTAGGTCAAAGACTGTGAGCAGCGTTCAACCCAACACTGTGAACTTTCTACTGCAGGATAAAGAGCTGGACATGAATCCAGCTGCTACTGCTCTCATTCCCAGAACAACCTCAAATATCTTGAGAAAGACAGAATGGAGTCACAAATGAAAGATGAGATGGCATCCCTAAAATAACAATTACATTTACACTTATACACCATATGAACAATAATGTTCAGAAGAATGACTTACCTATTCTAAAAATGAAAATTGCTTAGTTGTAAAGTAAATAATGTCAATGTTTATTAATGAAGAATGTTATATAATGTGACCCGGACATGTTCTTGGCAGGCTACCGGATGGTCACATGACTCAAAGACCATGATGCTCTGGGGTTTCTCAGGCACAACCGACTCAAACTGGATTGTTCAGTAAGCGTGTCATTAATAAGAGCTCCACATAAATCCATTAAAAATGAAAAGCTCTGAAATGAGAAACTGTAGATTGATTAACCCACTTCTAGGTGGAAGAGTTCATTCACATTCAAGCCAAAATAAATCATGACATGGTCTAAAAATAAAGCCATAGAAAAATCACAGAAGACATAAAATGACATGAAACAGAGTTCAGTTTCACAATGGAGGAGAAGAAAACATTTAGTGCGAATGGAAAGCTTTGATTCCTCATGTTTTCAGTCTGAGCGGTGTGTTGTGTTTGTGCTGTCTGAGGAACCTGTCGTATGGACTGACACGTAGCTCTGGAAGTGATAATGTCAAGGTGATGGTAATGTGTTCAAGACTCACAGCTGGACTGCAGTAACACGTTTCTCATCAGCAGTTAAACCTGACATGCATTAGCGTGCATCTGTACAACCGTGTGCGTGTCTCTGCGAACACTGCGTGTTTTCCTCCAACTGAACGCAGGACATGCAGAATTAAAACATTCATTCCATTAGGCTGCCACGACAATAATGCTCTTTCATAAGAAAACTATTTTCATCTGCACAATGAAAAATGGGCAGCGATCTGAACTTATTTTTGTCTTTGTATGACAAAGTCTAACAAACCAGATTTGATTGAATGCTTTTAAAACCACGCGTGTGCTGATGAGCTGTGAAAGAAGCTTTAGTGAAAATACTGTGTTTGTGTTCCTCTGCACACAGGACAGTCAGAACAGCTCAACATGAAGGGCTCTACACAACATCTAAACATCTTACTTGAACAGAAAGGAATTTAAAAACAACAACATATTAAGTCATCCAGAAAAATGTAAATGCATGTCTGTAACACGGCTGTAAGGGTTTCAGCAGAGAGACGCAGACTTATTCAACACTGCCACTCATTTCATCTAAATATGGTATGAACATTTTACATTTTCAAATGTAACACCTGTTCAAATGAGAGTCTGAATATTTGATATTTTTAGCATTTTAACAATATTGGCATTTCCTTTATTGACTCTTGTGCCTGATGATCCAAACGGTTTGTTTTTATAACCTCACATATCTACTCACTGTAATTAGTGAGTGATAATGTAAAGAATGTTACTGTAACTGCCCTGGTCTGATGTGATCATGTGACTGTTCTCCACAAAAACATGTTTACAGGAAGAGACATGAAGTGGAGGAGTAAAGGACAGGAGATGTCTGCACAAATATGGAAAAGATAAATGATTCAGAGCTGCCATAGGTGAACTATACTTTCCTGTACACACTCAGTATTCTATACAATGCACACAG
>JBAJNP010014589.1:0-10817 GCA_036877545.1 Yasuhikotakia modesta | reverse complement strand
GCAGCATCCCCAGGGAAATGGGTCCCTCATCCCTTGTAGAGTCGGTGTTAGCTTTAGCATTAGCATTGGCTGGAGTGCGTATCAACTTCTATGGACATCTGTGTGTATTTTTTTGTTTCCTGGTGTCCATATTTTATCATTCTCACTGCCCACTCCATTTGACCAGAAGTGGAAGTCCTGGAGCCGATTTTAATGTGGGCTGAATATGCTCAGAATTCCTTTAGAAAGCCTGCCACCAACATGACTCCGTTCCAGTGCATCCTGGGATACCAACCTCTGCTATTCCCTTGGTCAGATGAGCCCTTGGATCTGCCAGCTGTGAATGTCTGGATGCGTTGTAGTGAGGAGACATGGAACACTGCTCACATGTACCTACAGAGAGGTTAGGGTTAGGGTTGTGTTCACTACAACCCCCATATGCTCCTGGACAACGGGTGTGGCTATCCACTTAAGATCTGAGACTACGGTTTACGGAAACTTAACCCCAGGTATGTGGGCCCATTCCAGATCATTAGAGAAATCACCCCTGTATCCTACTGATTGAGATTATGTAGTACTCCTCTGCTTCTCTGCTTGTCCCTGCTCAAACCCGCTGGTGGGCCTCATGGGTGGAGGTCCTAGGGGGAACTGAAGAACAGACCATCCCCCCCCAGAAGGCGTATAGGGTCTCAGTTCAATCCTGGATTCCAGGTGCCGAGGCGGGAGACTCCAATACCTGGTCAACTGGGAAGGCTACAGTCCTGAGAAGAGGTCCTGGGTTCCTTCCTCTAAGATTTTGGACCCATCGCTCACAAAGGATTCCCATCAGGACCACCCAGATCAGCCAGCTCCCTGTCCTAGAGGTAGACCTCGGCGTCGAACTGGCCTTTGCCTCAGGAGCTGCTCACGGGGGGGAGTGGGGGGGCTGTGTCACGAACTCAGTTCCTGTGGCTCCCTCTACTGGCGGCCAGCGGGAGCCCTCACCTAAGTATTAATGACTACATTTCCAATCAGCCCCGCACCTGGTCACGCCCTTCACAGCTGGTGGCCATTTTTATCAGTGCCATGCCATTTAAACCCCTGGCAAACTTAGAATAGTTGCTAGGGTAAAACTAGACTTCACACTAATTCAGAGCATTTTTTTTACAGATTTAACCAAAGTTCTATTCTCTCTATGTCACATCACAGAACAGATTTTACAGTTATATCCTCTTAACTGTCACCTTTAACAAAGACATGATATTTTTTAAACTTTACAGTCAGGATTTAGACCACATTATAGCACTGGTCAAAATTACAAACAATTTACTTCTGGCGGTGGATAAAGGCTGCATATTATTATTAGTTCCCTTTCAGGAACTTGAGCTGCGTCGAATGGCTATGGGAACCAGCATTTTTTCAGAACGTGTGTTCCTCTCTGCCCGTGTTTCATTATGGGTGGGGATACACATGTGCCCCCATATGTGCCCCCATATGTGTTGTTTGCGTAGGAGCTTTGTTGGCTGGCTTTCCGCGTTGTGAGCAGACAGTGGCATTATGTTAGAGCATTCGCTCGTCTCTAATTCCTGAAATAGGCCATATTCTTTTTGCCTTTCTAGTTCTGCCTATCGCAATTGTATGGGAATGTGGTAGGGGCTAATGAGCATACTTATGAATCTATGCCCCGGGCTAAAAAAGACGCTTGCTAGCTATGTGGTACCCGAAGCGGCACATATCTTAAGGCTCTGGCCCTGAAAAGAATGAGAGTGGCTAGGTCACATCTAAGGATGTGACGGAGTTAATTGACAACTGATATTTCTCAGGATGTTATTTATTATTTATATTAAAGTTAAGGACAGGGTCCCAGGAGTCATGCAAGCAAGCTCAGGCACTTCTGTGTTCCCTCTCTGATGCTCTCATTCCCGGGGGGGTTGCTAGATGGGAGCAGCCCCTCCCATGTACCCAATCATAGAAGCTCTGTTATGTTTTCAGGGCCACGGAAAGGTTTCCCTCTCTGGGGGTAATTCTGGTTGTTTGAATCCATCGGTTCCCCAGGGCCCTCTCGAGCACAATCTGAGACCAGCCTCGAGGGGCTGGTACCCCTAATAATTTCCTGGCAGTGTGGAATCTACTGCCAGATGTATTTTAATGTGCCCTGCACCATGCTTCAGGACACAGCAGCCATATGCAAGTATCTTCCCAGTCTTCTGCCCCGAGAGTTAGCGGACTTGGAGCACTTACAGCCTCTAAGGAGGCCCCTATGTTCAAAATGCTCACAATAAAGCAGGTCATAACCCAAATCAGGTCTGAGGACTGGTATGTCACCATAGCCAAAAAGATTACTATTTTCACATCCCCATCCTTCCTCAGCACAGGAAGTTCTTGAGGTTTGCATTTAGGGGTGAAACCTACCAATATAGAGTTCTTCCATTGGCCTTGCTCTGTCCCCCACTGCACATTCACCAAATCTGTGGATGCTGGCCCCTTTGAGGCTCCAGGGCATCCGCATACTGAATTATATCAACGATTGGTTGATCTCCCTCCCAACATCTGGCAATTTGACTTTGAGATGTTCTTGCCCACATGAAAGAGCCGGGGTTCAGTCTAAATCCTGAGAAGAGTCCCAACAGTGTCTGAATCCCGACAGATGCGTCCCTTACTGGTTGGGGTGTGGTTATAAACAGCCGTCCAACCAAAGGTCTTTGGGAGCCTCTCCATCTTATTTGGCCCATAAATTGCCTGGAAATGCTTGCTGTGGTTTAGGCTTTGAACCTTTCAAACTTGAGAGACCACCACGTGTTAGTGTGTGCCAATAACACTGCGGTGATTGCATACATCGACCAACAGGGAGGTCTGCAGTCACGCCCTGTTTAGAAATTGGTGCACCAGATCCTGGTTTGGCACAGGGGAAGCTTTGCCCACTGAGAGTAGCTTTCACGTCTTGGTGTAGAGACCGCCAATTTGACCCAGTCGACTGCCCTGTTGGTACAGTCCTGGAATTTGTAGTCACGATTAAGGTGGGATTGACTCATTCCACCCTGAAAGTTTATGTGGGGGTGCTTTCTGCTTTCCACATCCCTATTGAAGGATCTTCAGTCAGTAGACACCCTTTTTTCATGTTTCAGCTGAGGCTGAGGCCTTGAGTACGATCCCAAATCCCTCTATGGGACCTGGCCGTAATACTTCAAGCTTTATGTGATCCTTCTTTTGAGCCTATCTCTCAGATCTCTGATCTACATTTTTCAGCCAAAGTGGCCTTCCTTCCTTCTATCTATCTATCTATCACCTCTCTGAGGTTATATATCTAGACTTTGTGCCCAGTTTGGCCAAAGTACTTCTATACCCGCGAGCGTTTTATGTGGCGTTTTAAAGTTCCTTCACACTATGTGCCTCAGGCTTTCTGTACTGTAAAGGCTTCATTGTATGTGTCCAGTGTGAGCACTGCACACTTGCATCCACAGAGTTGCCCTGTGGAGAAAATCCGACTAGCTTTTGGTCTGTTTTTGCCCACACAAGAGGGGCAGCCTGCTTCTAAGGAGACGCTTAGTCGTTGGATTGTCGAGGCAATCTGAATCACATCTGCGATGCTGTTGGATGGTCCATTCCCTTGACCTTCGTCAGATTTTACGGCCTTGATCTTCAGGCCTCTACTACTACCTCTGTCCTGACTCCCTAAGTTGGACTCGACATAGGTGTCCCCTCATTATGGTGCAGTGGGCATCCTGTTCCCATAGCGTTTTGATGCAGCTCGAGTTCTTGAAAGGGAACGTCTCAGGTTACATATGTTACCCTGGTTCCCTGAAGGGAACGAGATGCTGCATCTCGATCCATACCTCAGGCACCTCCTGCCTGTGCTTGCTTCTTTCAGGGTGGAAGCTAACCCGAGCAGCGCAATGCACATGCCTTTATAGCTTCCTGGCCATGATGTCACCCTGTCTGTGACGTCACACCTCATAATCAGTGATTCGACACACCTGTTCAGAGTGCATAAATGGTATGCGTTCCCATAGCTTTTCGACACAGCATCTCGTTCCCTTCAGGGAACCAGGGTTATCACCTGAAACGTTTTGCTTGATCTTTGTAGCTTGTGACACTATAGATCATGTTGTCACAGATCTGGTCTGTGTGGCTCCCTCTAGCTGCTGTCAGCGGGAGCCCTCTGCAGAATACTAATGAACTACAATTCCCATGTCCCCATACCTGGGGCCATGCCTCTTCCAGGTGGCGGCCATATTCCAATCAAGAACTCTGAACAATTACTCACCTTTGTATTTGTATTTTTACAAAGTCTTGTTTTGCCATCATTGAGCAAACATTTTTGGGCATTTATCTGGATTGTGTATTTTTTGTGTATTACCTTGGACTGCCCCTATTTTTGGATTATTGCTGCCTGCCATTTTGACCTTGCCTGTTTGTCTGGATATCTTTGTTGTTAACCGCCTTCCCTGACCATTGGCTGGACATTGTTTAATGCTCTTTGGATTACCTGTGTTTTCCCTGTTCGCTGGTGTTGACCTTTGCCTGTTTGTTTACTCTGTGTTAATAAAGGATTCTGCGTCTCCTGAGCAGTCATTACAGAAGACTTTGCAACCAAATGATCCAGCAGCCATGTTCCAATTGAAGCCATGTTCTACCTTTGCAAACTTCTTACAGCAGTTTTGAGATGTGTTGTAGCATTCCACCGACAGACAAAATGTTGCAGGAATTAAAGCAGGGGAAGAAATCTGCCGCCGAATAGCTGCTCAGTCAGGCTGGAATGAAGAACTTCTTAAACTCGCCTACCAAAAGGGTCTGAATGCAGCTCTCCAGGTGGAATTAGTGTGCAGAGATAAAAGTGAAACCTTGGATCAATTCATTGAACTGTCAATTCGCCTGGATAATTTGCTTTGAGGAAGAACCCCTATGCATGAGACCCCCAGAGTACAGGTCGCTATTCCCAGAGAACCCGAGATGAAACCCATGCAAATTGCTCGTACCCGTCTGTCACCTACTGAGAGGGAGAGAAGGATTAAAAATCATCAGTGTCTTTACTGCGGTCAAGCAGGCCATTTTCGTGATAACTCACCATCTATCCGTGAGGGGAATGAGACAAAGGTGGCCTTTTCTACTACATCAGGACATTACGAATACCTGTGATGCCCTTCGGTCTGGCAAACAGCCCTTCTTGCTTCCAAGCCTTTATAAACAATGTGTTCAGAGACATGATCAATCAATGACTTATTGTGTATATAGACATAATTATTTGAAGGTTGACTTTTTTGTGTTAAAAACATTTTTCTTTTATTGGTCGGATGAAATATGATAACTTTTTGAGATAGGAATTTTGGATTTTCATGAGCTGTATGCCAAAACCATCAATATTAAAACAATTAAAAGGTTTGAACTACTTCAGTTGTGTGTAATGAATCTAAAATATATGAAAGTCTAATGTTTATCAGTACATTACAGAAAATAATGAACTTTATCACAATATGCTAATTTCCTGAGAAGGACCTGTACAGAAGCCAAGACATTTCCTTTTAGGATCTTGAGCTGCGTCAAAACACTATGGGAACAAGATGCCAACTCCGCCATAGTAAAGGAACCACTGCCCCTGCATTTTTAAGCCTTAGGCACAAGGACAGATGAACTAGGAGTGGCCTGAACATCGAGGCCATAGAACCTGACAAAGGCCTGAATTCAGGACATCTGTGACACTGCTGGATGGTCAACTCTCCTGACCTTTGTCATACTTCTGGTGGAATGTGCTCTGGTCCCCAGAGGAGAGAGGAGTCCAGAGGCTTCATGAAAGGTGAAAGGTGGAGTAGGAATAAATCCACCTTAACTTGTGAAATGTCTGTATGCATGTTTTTTGTATTAATTCAACATTCATTACACCATTTGTCTCATTATCATAATTTTCAGACTCATCACCATCAGAAATATATCGGGTGTTAGCGTTATTACATTGTAAAATTATTATTACATTGTAAAAATTACACGCCCCTACAGGTGTGTCACATCACTGATTACGGGGCATGTCATCATAGATGGTGTTGCGACATGACCAGGAAACTATAACCCAAGCTCGCTTGCGTTAGCTTCGAACCTGAATGAAGTGAGCGCAGGCAGAGAGAGGAACCAAGGTTTCTTCCACATATCTAACACACGGATGCAGACCTCATGTGCAGCAGGCCAAAAGGTATCACGTTTGACGCTGCTGCCATAAGCCCTAGCAGATGCTGAAACTGCTTTATAGTGACTGACTGGTCTTTCCTGATACTCAAAACTGCAAAGAGGATCAGAACTACTTGAGCTGCAGACAAATGTGCCCGCATTGGTTGAATCCAAAATAACTCCTAGATAGGTGGTTTTCTGCACTAGAGAAAGCACACTCTTGTTGGCATTCAGTCTGAACCCCAGCTCTTTCATATGGGCGAGAACGACTCTTGAAGCATCTTGATGCCAAAATCAACCAATCATTTATATAATTTAGGATACGAATGCCCTGAAGCTGCAGAGGGGCCAGGGCTGCATCCGCGCATTTGGTGAAAATGCGGGGGGAGAGACCAAGGTCGAAGGGAAGTACTCAAACTTGGTACGCTTTGCCCCTGAAAGTGAACCTCAGGAACTTCCTGTGATGTGGAAGGATGGGGATATGAAAATAGCCGTCTTTTAAATGGTGACATAGAAGTCCGGACCTGGTTTGGGATATGACCTGCTTTACCGTGAGCATCTTGAACTTCAGTTTCACTGAGTGATTTAAGAGCCTCAAGACTAGAATAGGACGCAGACCCCCACCCTTCTTGGGAACGATGAAAAAGCAACACACCATCTTGTGTGGTGAGGTGTTTATTTGCTGACTGTAATTGATCTATTCCTGGTAAATCTTAGCAGTTTGCTTTGGTAAGTGAAAGCAGCCTGGAGCTGGGAAACTCCCACTGGATTTAATGGTGGCGAATGAGGAATTTTGCTGTAATGAGGATGCTGACACAGTGTTACAATCCATGTGCAGTGTAACGTCACTATCCATGCCACCATGGCAGCAGAGGGAACCCTTGTCAGAATACTAAACTGCGCTACCTCTGCACTTCCTGTTTTCTGCTTCCGGTGTTCTCATTTCCTGTTATGGACTATATAAGCCATGTGCTTAAGTATTGCTAGTATCATCGATCTGCGTACCAAGCCTTTTCATCTGTATTGTTGCCTAGTGTATGATCTTGCCTGCTCTTGTTTTGCCTCTTGGAATTGCCTTGTTGGATTTGTTTGCTTCTGTTTTGACCCTGCCTGCTCTGTTGTGTTTGCTTGCTGCCTACCTTTGCCTGTCCCACATTACTGATTGTTTGCTGCCACCCCTGACCTGTGCCTGTTAACGTTTCTGTCTTTGTATCACGTTTTGGATTTCGTGTAATGTTATAGTGCAATAAAACACACATGGATTCTAGAATGGAAGTGGCTAAGTGGGAAGGCTCAGGAAGTATGCGCTGCACTGTACTGCACTGAAAGTTTGGATTATGACGCTTTCAAAGCAACAATTTTGTAGAATTTGCTAGGGAAAAATTCATTTTCATTGACTCATAAAAACGTTTTCCATTCCAATTTTCTGATACACTGAATTTGGGGTTTTCATTAGTTATCAGTTATTATCATCAAAATTAAAAGAAATAAACACTTGGAATATATCAGTCTGTGTGGAATGAATGTATACATTAGACAAGTTTCACTTTTTGAATGGAATTAGTGATGTGATTAGTGAACTTTTTGATGATATTCTAATTATATGACCAGCACCTGTATATATTGTATATGTATATATTATGTAAATTTTTTTTAACTTTCAAAAATTACATTGTAAATATCCTTGTGTATTTTACATTGTCATTTGTGCAGCTAGTTTGTAACAATGTGCCATTGTATAAGGTGCTTTATTAAAAAACTTGAACTTAAACCATGTCCAGTTGTTGCTCCACAAACATTTTCTTAGGAACTCTCCTCCTTTACCCAAGGACCCATCAAACCCGAGGAACACTTAGGAGCAATAAACCAAAACACAGATGAAATAAAAACAGAAGAATCCTCTAAAATGACACTAGTAGAAAATCAAGACCTCTGAAAAAACAATACAAACAGACAGGGTTTTATACAGTCACCTGAAAGAGGAGTGGTCCAGGTATGGGGCATTATGGGAAACATAGTTTTAGAGTTCACGTGATACTTCAGATTCTCCCGTTGGCGGCCATGGCAGGGAGACAGAGGACCAGATTCGTGGCAATATTGTTCTATTGAATGCTAATATTGTTATGTCATATTAGCATAAGGCTAAATCATGTTAGCATCATGCTAAAACATACTAACATATTGAAATATTCTGGTCTGAGATTTTCCATAGTCAATACCTTTCATATTTTTTTTCAGATAATGCAGAAAATAAACCTGAGCACTAAAAGTTGAATTGAGGTACAAGCTGTAAAATTGAATTAATGTGTTTGGAATGGACCAGCCTGCCTTAGCACAAACAGGTCCCCCCCCCCCCAGGAATGTAGGTGATGCTACATTCCTGGTAGAAAAGGGTATGTTGCCCAGAGGTGACACCAAGTTACAGGCCTCATAAGACATAGCATTTGTGATCCAGTAAGATAAGTGTTGTTGTGTGACCATATTACCTTGGTTGTGGTGACAAAACAGATGAGAGATCTTATGCCACTGGCTTCTGGACATAGATCCTCAAAGCTCTAACTAAACACAAAAAGTAAAGAATTTCCCGATCTTGAAACCCATACAGCTAAGGGCATAAAACCTGAAGCATCACTGCTGACCAGCAGTAGTGGGCACCTTAGGGATGTAATCTGGTCTTGGGTGTAAAATGTTGCTTTACCAAAGCCAGGGAAAAAATCCAAACAGGCAGGGTCTACAGACGATAAGGCCCCTAAAACAACAGTAAAGTCCTCTTTATACTGTAATTAACAGCCATGGTGATAAACTGGGCAGAGGTTCTCCACTGAAAGAAAGTTCAAAGGAGGTGTTGTTCCCTCTACCTGTCCAGTGCCCTGAATCTGTGTTGGTCTGCCCTCCACTGGGGGCTCTGATAGGGGTCTGGCACAAGGCATAAATGTGCACAGAAAACCCCCTTCATCAGACTGGCCCCCATTGTAGGGCTGCTAATATCAGTACCAAAAAAGCCATAGACACTCACAACTGATATGCTGGCACTAGCCTGGGAGACCAGTGTTTTGTGCTGTACCTTTTAGCCAGGCTCCACGTTTAGTTGGTGTTGACATGTGCTAACTAGGACCTTCACTACATAAGATTCCATCAACAGAGCCTTTAAAGAGCCCACAAGAAATAGATTCTGCGTCTCTGTTCAAAAGTGCACAGGACCCATTAAGATACCCCTTACAGTAGCTTCCATACTGCCAGGAAATTCTTTAGTGGCACCAGCCTCTCAAGGCTGGCCTCTGGAACACCAGAGAATGGCCGGCCTCTGGAACGAGAGAATGCCTTGTAACAGATCCAGTTTAGCAGCCCCTTGGGAATGAGTGCGGGGAGGGAGAACCATTGGAGCCATAGACCTGCCAATCTCCTTGGTGGCATGCAGAGACAGATCAAGGTTCGTCTTAACTCCACCACATCCTCAGATATGAAACTCTTGCACTCATCTATTCCCATCAGCAGTTTGGCATGGTACGCTTGCAGCACGCCCATGGTATGAAGGGACGCACTGGCCGGACCTGCTGTCATGTACCCTCTACCCACTAGCGCAAAAAACAGAAACAGGTCAGAGAAACAGAAAGCTAAACAATAGACAATTTAACATAGAGCGCTTTGCCGATTGAATGAAGCCAACACGAGTAGCAGCATACATGCCTTCCTGGATGTGACGTCATCCTGTCTGTCATGTATCGCCCCTGAATGGATGAATTTAACGCTCAGAATTTGTGCTCGTCATTTTACCTATCACACACAGTGGTGAGTAAACACACACAACGTGAACACACACCCGAAGCAGTGGGCAGTGCTGCGGCATCCAGGGAGCAGATGGTTCGGTGGCTTGCTCAAGGGTCTCACCTCAGTCGTGGTATTGAGGGTGGAGGAGAGGGCTGGTCATTCACTGCCCCCACCTACAATCCCTGCCAGACCGAGACTTGAACCCATGACCTTTTTAGTTACAAGTCCGACTCTCTGACTATTCGGCCATGACTGCCCTTGGCCTATGATTTAGAGTGCATAAAAGCTTGAGTTTCCCGTAGCGTTTCACCGCAATTTGAGTTCCTGAAAAGAAAGTTTAATGCTGTAAGAAACAGAAAACAATAATTTATTGTTTACCTGGATCTTTAGTCCATGATTAGCTCACCCTTAGTCTTTGTGTTTGAGTTGTTAGTTTATCACATCACATTCTCATAAGCAGGTAAACTAATTCCTGTACAGCACCTATAGAATATTGTGCATGCATGACTGAACTAATCACTCACCAAGAATACTCACTCTTCCTTAGTCACATTAAAGATTTCATTTAAGAAAATCCATCACTAAAATGCAACCAGATTCCTGTAAGTTTAAGTGGTTTTTTTATTGTCATTACAACTACACATAGTACAGAATAAATGCAATGAAATGCATTACTACGTTCCCCCTGGACCAAGGTGCTACACAGAAGACAAAACACAGAACAAACACAGGACACTATGGACAGGACACAGACCTAAAGTGCATATACAAAAATTAATGCAAACATTCAGTGCAAACATTAGTGCAAGACAACACGTTATGGGACAGCGTATGGTATATAACATAGATAATCATTGTAAACACAGAAAAAGTATACATTGGAAGCCCAGTGTAAGCAAAACACTGTAGACCCAGCACAAGCATACATTGTAAAC
>JBAJNP010014588.1:0-10818 GCA_036877545.1 Yasuhikotakia modesta | reverse complement strand
GGTTGACTTTTTTTGTATTAAAAACATTTTTCTTTTATTGGTCGGATGAAATATGCTAATTTTTTGAGATAGGAATTTTGGGTTTTCATGAGCTGTGTGCCAAAATCATCAATATTAATACAATAAAAAGGCTTGAACTACTTCAGTTGTGTGTAATGAATCTAAAATATATGAAAGTCTAATGTTTATCAGTACATTACAGAAAATAATGAACTTTATCACAATATGCTAATTTTCTGAAAAGGACCTGTACAAGGGATGATATTATTACATGCCAAAACAAAGGAAAAATGTAGAAGAAATTGATTTAACTAATATCCAGCAAAGGCAGGAAATGTTATATTAATAATTCAGTACAAAATATTTACATATTTTAAATCGGTTGACATGAATATAAAAAATAATGCTGAACAATATTAATAATGCAACACAAATTAGTTTTAATAATTTAATAATGTTTGGGGGGTGTTGTTAGAAATCCAATGTGTGCATTTTCAAGACTTAAAAGGTTGGGAACTACTGCAAAAGATAATATTTATTTTAAAATTTTGAGTTACTTTTGTTTTTGTGAATAAGGACGTTTCACCAAATCTGTCTCAGAGCTCAGAAGATGATGGATTCTCACAAGCTTCATCAAGACCACCATCACAAGAGGAGCTCAGACTGGCCTGTAACAACCTGTCTACACGGTACACACAAACATTTCTTACATGGTAGAAATGTCACAATGATTGTAATGATCTTTAATTAAATTTAAATTAAACCAGTTATTTTTCCACTGACAAGCTTCTGACATTTGAGAAATCATGGGTCATGAACATTTCAACTCAATTATATCTATATATTGCTTTATTACAGTGTTGCATTGTTTTAAAGTAGCTTTTCAAACAATGAAAATTAAAACAGAAAATGTAAACATTAAAACTGAAATTTGGACAATTTAGAATGTACAACACAAAAGACAGAGCATGTTATTATTACAAATGTTATTGTTTATTAGCTGTAGATGTATATTTGATGTATATTTGTAAAACTAATTAGAATTTTTATTATGATTGCTATTGGTTAATGAATATTAGTTTGACTGCACTTATATTACAAGACAGTTGGACTATTTAAGGAAATGGACATGCAACAGAAATACCTGTCATGGCATGTAAAGGTTCATACCTATCTATGTTAGTGGTTTATGAGAAGGTTGGGTATCCAGACAGTCAACTAAAACATTATTTGGTTGGCTTTCTGTGACATTTAGTCAATGAACATGATAGAAGCAAGTATCAAATTAAGCAAGATATACTGTTCCATCCTACAATAAAAATATAAACTATTAAATATAAAAATATATTAACAATTAGCAAAACACTAAGTCAGGCTAAATGTTAGAAGTCTCCTAGTAAGTGAGCCACCAGAGCAACAGTGGCAATTAACCAAATTTCAATGATGTATAGATGGAGAAAAACAGGTGAAACCAGGTTCAGCTAGGAGGGCCAGTTTTCATCTGACTCATTAAAACTACAATTTTTAACCAAAAATACTTTTTTTGGCAGATATTATAACTGTGTGCCATTTGCCGGGTGTATCACAATCGGACCCGCCAACAAATGTTATTCACGAGTGAAGACTTTTGAGGAACTTCCCCTGGAAATGGCATCACACAAAACAAATCATGTATGATTGAGACTTTCACAAATCACTACAAAAATACACCTGAATATTGTTTAAAAAAATTTCTGTGTCTCTACAGGACAGCCAGACTGACAGTGGGATGGTTTTGGCATCAGATGAACTAGAAAGATTTCAAAACAAGCACAGAGGGGGCATGCTAAAAAAGTAAGGGAACTTTAAAATGTTGCACAGCATTTAATGTCAGTGTAATTAAATGTAAGTTACATTTAATGTCCTTGTGTGTCTCATAATCCATCTGTTCTGTCTAGTCCATCAGCTGGCCGTAGCACTGAGCGACTCATCAGTTCTCCCTCTCTAAGCAGCAACAGTAGTTTCAGCACATTACACCCTCCCTTCTTCAGCCAACTATCCGGCCAGACTTTCTATAACAATGAATATGGGCAGCTGTCTGAGGAGGGCATCAGTGACAACTCAGATCAGACTGTGTACAATGGAGCCTGCACGGCAACCTCCAACCTGTAACATTGACTGGCCAGTCATGCCTGCCCTTAACAAACTGATCTCTAGCTTTCAAAAGTTCTTTCAGCAGCCACTGCGTGGCACCATTATGTCAGATTCAAGCTAAATAAATATTTTATCGCCTTAATTACGCATATCTTTATATAAAGAATGAACCTAATTTGTACGAAACAACCAAAAATGGGAAGAAAATAAAGGGCTATCTCTTAAGACTTGTTTCTTTGTTTCTTTTATTTACAAATGATTAAAAAAAACTGTTTAATATTTACAATTTCAAAATAATGTTAACATGCAACAGACATTTTTGTAGAGAAACAACCAGAATTTCCCTTAAAATAAACACTTCAATAAAAGCTACAAAACAAAGTTACAGAAAAAACAAACCTACATGGAAAGAAAATTAAATGCAGGTTATTCAGTAACTACATTTACACAATCAATTCAGTAGGAAAAAATACAAGCCCTTATTCACCCTCAACAGATTTTAATTAAAGAAAATAAGGAACTTTTAAGATTTTCTGTATCAATCATTAAGAACATTTTCCTCCCAAATTATGTCAATACATTGTTTTGCTTACATTTGTTTATTTTGTAAAGCTCATTGCCATAATGCTCAGTGGTAATATTCTTATTACTAACGTGCAGTAGATTTCAACAACAAACTGTAATACTATTACTATTAACATTAACAGATGATAAGAAACCTCAGGACATCTTCCCGATCTGGATCTTCTTCCAGTTCAAAACTACAACAGTCAATGAAGCCTGCTAATTTAAATATACTACTAATGATCATGCAAATTTGAGCAGAAAGAACACTGTTAATACAAATCATTACAAAGAAAGAGAGACAGACAGGCAGACAGAAGCTCACATTAGTGTGATGAGGAGACGTGAGAAAAGAGTGGTTTTCACTTCTTAGTGTACTTCACAGTAATTAGACTGAGGTCATAGCGAAACCAGATAGTGGAGATATGTGTCCTGTATGGATGTATGACACATATTCCTGATAAACAACAACAACATTCATGATTTCAGTACTTCAGTACAAAGTACCAATTTGTTAACTTATTTAACTGTTTAATGTATTTTACACAAGATTGCATTTAAAAATGCAAAATAATCCAAAATTACAATTGGACTGCAGTTAAATGTGACCTGATGACATGACACTAATAAAAGCTGGATTAATTTCAGTTGTTGACAGTCAATAGTCAGTCTATAAACATCTACTGATCAGTTGCTGGTCATTTGAATTATTTTATGTAGCAGTTTTAAAATATTGGTGTCTATTGCTATTTTTTTTTTAACCTGACAGCCCTGTTCATTTGGATTTGTATTGTTTTGTTTTGTATTGCATTTAGTCAACATGCAGACCTATTTTGTACTTCACGAATGGTACTTCAAACACCAGTCCAGTCACATACACACTAATGTCTCCAGCTGTCTCTGCAAATACCCACTGATTTTCAGAGGTGATAAATGGTTGATGATACTTAATAAAGAGACCCATAATTCATTCAGTGACTATAGGAACATCAGCTCTGCAGCACATTTAAAATAAACTTATTTTCACAAAGGTTCATGCAAGCTACTTGAGTAATGTGAAGACTGTGGTGTTAGAGTACCTTGTTTGCCCCTGTGCATACTCATAGGAAAATCTTTTGGGATTTCCTCCCAAATCCCAAACTGTAGGGACAAAACAACTGTACTTTTTAAACAACCATAAAGAACTTTAAAGTAGAAAGTCGCCTAGTGAAGTGGTATTTTATCTGTCCACCACCTCTGAGGGTAGACCAGCTATTGGATGTTAGAAATGTTCAGCTGGAGGTGCCACAACATGCCCTTTCGTTAGGATGGTCCATGCTGGTGTTGTGACTTTGACAGTGAAAAGGCAGATATAGGCAACAACTGCACCTCTGGTGGTCTCCGTCTGGTTTGTTTGAGCAGCCTATGTCATACCCTGTGTCACACATTTTTTAAAATGTAAAACATTTTAATTAAATGCAATCAGTTCACAGATCAAATCTATGTGTCTGTTTCATACAACATTCAGTGTAATGTGTGCGTGTCAGGACCTCTGTCTGACCTTCCCAGGTTTTTCTGTGTCATTGTTTTTGTGTTGGTTGAGCACATGGCTTTGTTTTGACAGCTCGCCACATGCTCTATTGTCTGCGTCTACCCCGCCCCCTTGTTTTCGCGTTAGCCTTGTTTAGCCTTAATCACCTGCACCTGTTTCTCATTTTCTCCCCTTTATAACTCCCTCGTGTTTTCTGTCTAGTGTCAGTTCGTCTTGGTGTATGCCAGAATCAGGACATGGTGTATGTTTTCCCTGACAGTGCGATCCAGAAATGCAACAGTTTAGGCTTTCCATCCTGGTGAACAAATTAACAAGCAGCAACATGAATGTTGAGCGAATATTTCCTTCCTTTCCTCAGTTCGGAGAAAACTCAAGCATTGAATCCTATGCGTTTCAGTTGACACTCGAGTGGCTCACCATCTTCACTACATGTCATGTTTTCGCATTACAGTTTTTCACTATTGCTAAGACAATAGACCCCATTCTCTGAACTAAATTATATGTAGTCCAAACCAACTAGTTGAATAAATCACTCTTTCTGCAAAACCTTAAACAAGTTCAGGTAGTTAGACTGTTCGCAAATCTCATGCACTCTTTTTGATTAACTCTAAATTGTGCATGGAATGACAATGACGGAGGCAGGACAAAGAGTTCAACCTAATTTGAGCAGATTCTCTCTTGGTCACCATAATCAGGACACTCATTTTTTGAAATCATTTTTTAAAACTGTATTTTTGTCATTTTAATCAGTAATTCACTTTGGCACTATGCTGTAAAGTGAACTGGAAAATAAGCTGTCCAAACAATGTTTTATGTATAGTAGTAGTTTCCAGCATACTTCTCGTATGTTTGTTTTTCATAATTTTGTAGAATTGCAAAACTACCACAACAGGGTGGAAGAACTGAGTTCTTCCCAAGAAAGTTCTCCCAAGAGGAAGAGGTTATCATTGTTGATATGGTTTGTCAAAACAATGCCATCTGACTCGGTGAAATTCAGCAAAGAGATGACAATTTAAATTATGAAGTAATCAAGAGTGTAAGCCTTTCTACCATTGAATGTGTCCTCCAACGCAACCACATAAGCATGAAGCAAGTATGCAGAGTACACTTTGAGTGCAACAAAAAAAGTTGTTAAACAGTAAACACTCAAATACAATACAAATACAGTCAATACAAATACAGTCATTGTAAAGTGCATTGTAATTGCATATGCAAATCAGGAGTGCATACAAAGACACTATTGTAAAAGTCTTTCAGTATCATTTTATTACAGCAAATGACTAAATTTTCATTTACAGAGAATAAGAAATAAGAAATGTTTTGTTTGAGCGAGAGCAACAGGATCATCAACAGGAAGTGCAACCTGTTTATGTTGTGGTGTCCAAATACGTGAGTAGTTCAACAACAACCAGCACTTTTTAAATGTGTTCCCTCCACCATACAGCCCTTTCTTCAACCCAATAGAGAGTTTTTCTCTGCATGGCGGTGGAAAGTCTATGACTAAAACACAAATACCAGGGAAAATCTCTTACAGGCAATGGAACTGGCCTGTGGTGACAGAAGGCAAGGCTCTACCAACTGAGCTATACAGGAGCTTTTTTAAACAATTTTAAAACTGTTCCAACTTTAAGGGGCCCGTTAGTGTAATGTGTTATCTAGACAGATGAGCAGCTTCAACACACAAATGCAGCGGTCAACATTGGTTTCATTGTTGGAACTAAAGGCCTGTGTAAACTTTCAAATAATAGCTGGGAAAATATCTGAACAATCCCCTTTCACACTGACCCATGTTCAAGTGTATGCATTGTAATCTGACACTGGGAACATTCTGGGGTCATGCAGCATAGAATCACTGTTTATTGTTCTTGCCTGGTTGTCCCAGCTCTTTTTAAGGCGGCCAGACAGCAGGAGGAAGGGTCTTCAGAAAAGCACTGGACCACTACAGGTGGGAAAGAGGGGCGTTTGAGAAAAGTGTGATGACTATAGTCCACTCAGTGCTGGGCGAAGAACAAGGTGTTTATACTCATCCTTTTTAGCGCAGTGTTTTCACAAGCCTCAATGGGTGGAGGTCCCTCTCAGTCCGTTCACCTTAAGGGTACCCATTTTCTCATGTCTTTTCTTGAGACCCTTTCATTTTTGAGACATTTTTTAATGAAGTTTAAATGAGTAAGTAGCACCCCCTGGAGATGTTGGCCCTGAAGCCAACATGTGTTTGCTATGTTTCAAATTTATAGAAATTTACACAATGTTTGAATAATTGTTTACTAAATTAAGCTTTAATATTTTTACATTTCATAAAACTGTGTTTACACACACTACCGTTCAAAAGTTTGGGGTCACTTAGAAATTTTTGAAAGAAAAGCACTTTTTTTAAAGAAGATAACTTTAAACTAATCAGAAAAACACTCTATACATTGATATTGTGATAAATGACTATTCTAGCTGCAAATGTCTGTTTTTTGGTGCAATATCTACATAGGTATATAGAGGCCCATTTCCAGCAACTATCACTCCAGTGTTATAATGGTGCAATGTGTTAGCTCATTGTGTCAGAAGGCTGATAGATAATTTGAAAACCCTTGTGCGTTCATGTTAGCACAGCTGAAAACAGTTTAGCTGGTTAGGGAAGCTATAAAACTGACCTTTCTTTGAGCAGGTTGAGTATGTGGATCATCACATGTCATTGTGGGGTCGATTAAACATTTAAAAAGGCTAGAAAAAGAGAACTTTCATGTGAAACTGGACAATCTATTCTTGTTCTTAGAAATGAAGGCCATTCCATGCAAGAAATTGCCAAGAAACTGAAGATTTCCAACAATGGTGTGTACTACTCCCTTCAGAGAACAGAACAAACAGGCTCTAACCAGAGTAGAAAGAAAAGTGGGAGGCCCCGCTGCACAAGATAAGTACATTACAGTCTCTAGTTTGAGAAATAGATGGCTCCCCAGTCCTCAACTGGCAGCATCATTAAATAGTACCCGCAAAACCCCAGTTTTAACATCTACAGTGAAGAGGCAACTCCAGGATGCTGCCTTCAGGGCAGAGTGGCAAAGAAAAAGACATATCTGACACTGGCCAATAAAAGAAAAAGATTAATATGGGCAAAAGAACAGACATTGGAAAGAGGAAGATTGGAAAAATATTGTTATGGATGAACGAATCAAAGTTTGAGGTGTTTGGGTCACACAGAAGAACATTTGTGAGACGCAGAACAACTGAAAAGATGTTGGAAGAGTGCCATCTGATGCCATCTGTCAAGCATGGTGGCAGTAACGTGATGGTCTGGGGTTGCTTTGGTGCTGGTTCAAAGGGATTTTGAATAAGGAAGGCTATCACTC
This sequence comes from Yasuhikotakia modesta, assembly GCA_036877545.1. Taxonomy (NCBI): domain Eukaryota; kingdom Metazoa; phylum Chordata; class Actinopteri; order Cypriniformes; family Botiidae; genus Yasuhikotakia; species Yasuhikotakia modesta. The sequence continues at coordinate 3,252 of JBAJNP010014588.1, read as the reverse complement.
CATTTTACAATGCCATGCGATACCCTGTGGACAGCGCTTGATTGGAGCCAATTTTATCCTACAACAGGACAATGACCCAAAGCACATCTCCAAATTGTGCAAGAAATATTTGGAGAAGAAGCAGGCAGCTGGTATTCTATCTGTAATGGAGTGGCCAGCCCAGTCACCAGATCTGAACCCCATTGAGCTGTTGTGGGAGCAGCTTGACTGTACGGTATGCAAGAAGTGCCCATCTAGCCAATCCAACTTGTGGGAGGGGCTTCTGGAAGTGTGGGGTGAAATTTCTCCAGATTGCCTCAACAAATTGCCAAAGGTCTGCAATGCTGTAATTGCACTGAATTGAAAATAATTTAAGGGATCAGTGCTCCTGCACTGCTCTCTTTCAGTTGAGTTTTTAGGTACATTGCACTGGGTCTACCCAGGTCAGTGATATCATAACAATGGGCTATCTTGACAGTAATGGTAAGGAAAAAGAATAATAAAAATGTGTATGGCTGTTGCTTTTCACTTAACCATTTAAAAAATATTTCATGAAACCTACTATTAATTTTTATGCTAAAATAATTTCCGATTGTTACTTTTTGATGCAACCTATTTTGGCCTTAACTGGGTGCATGGTCATTAAAATAAAATTAAAAAAGTTAAAATTGAGTTAAAGTTAAAATAAAACAAAGTGTCCAATGATTAACTGAATTAAGATGCTAATTTATATTTTCTCTTGCTTTACAAGAACACACAAGAGTTTGAGGCAGACCTTGAAAGGCAAGTGATGACAATTGCCATCATCGGTGATCAACCTACTTCAGGATTTGACCACAAGACGGGAACTATTGTGGTTGAAGGCATCAAAATCCTGAACAGAATAGATATCTCAAGGTGCTGTGCTCTCCTAATGGGCATAATCTATGCTCTAAATCTGAGTTACCCCAAGGAACTAAAATACACATGTGAAGTGTTTCAGAAGCTGTTTCTTGAACTTGAAGGACTGAAACCAAGTGCTAAGGTTATGCGGCTCAAGAATAGTGTTTTCTGAAATCTGTACTTGTTTCAGGGGAAACTTTGCTCCTTTTTTTGTAATTTGATGTCCACTGTGGAGGCTGACCTTTGTGTTATATTTCATTCTGCTTGAAAAACTGAGGTTAATATATGAATGTCAGTTGCATTTATATATGCTTGTTTGTGACAGTAGCAATCTTAGATGTTTTAAAAATGGGGTTTACTGTTAAGAAATAGTTTTAAAATTTTTTGTGAAGTTAATATTTAACTGATTTTGAATATATAAATGCCTATACCTTGGCTGTGTTGGAATTTAATCAGTATGATGGCATAACTGAGGATGCATACACATTTGTTAAAGGCAAAACTGTAGGGCCAGTTTGTTCATAATTTGTGGGGCAGCACACATTTTTGTTTTGTAAATTGTGCCAAGCACAAAATTTTGAAACTCAATTTTTGAAACTGCAGGTCAAAATAAATAAAAAGTTAACTGATTAACAAAATTGTTGATGAATGAATTAATTTCTTACAAACAACTAAATGAATTAACAAAAACATAAAAACAAGAACAACAAAAAGCTAAACAATTAAAGCAACTTTTTTTTTTTATAGTTTGTGTACTTGAAAACTTGCTTTTATAATTATGGTTAATAAGTACATACCACTGAATTTATTTTTAAATTTATGTTAAAAAAATTGTTGGAACAACTTAATTTTTTCAAGTTCTCATCTTAAAAAATTTAGTTCATGCAACTTAAAAATACCTCTGTCTAAAGAGTAAAAGGTAATTTGTCTAACTCAATATAGTTTATTGGCTGAACCTCATTTTATTAGAAGTTGTCATAAATCAAATATAGCGATGCAAAATGCTGCATTGATTTTTTTTGTTGGGTCGACACAATATTTTTTAGAGTGTGCTGCAAATGGAAGATTCTTTGACAAAAGCAAAGTTTGAAGGGAAAAGTTATTATTTCAAATAAAAATCATTATTTCTAACCTTGTCAAAATTGTCTGGGTGACCCCAAACTTTTGAACGGTAGTGTATGAATATAGTTATTAATTATTATATAGTTTTATACATTACCCTTTTATAGACCACTAAAATAGGTATGAGCCATAAAGAGCCATTTATTCAAATGTTTTCACAGTCAGTTTAGTCAAGTCTTTATTCCTGAACAAACACAAAGCCTTGAAGCAAGACTGACAGGAACCAGAAAATCCAACTTAAGGTCAAGCACACAATCAAGACTGAGACCCAGCAGTCAAAAACAGGTCAATGCATCAAAAACACAAAAGGTAACACACATATATAACAAGCAAAACAAGACAGGAACAATAGGTAATATGAATTGAATGATTAGAGGAATTATCTTTTAGCATTAAATGATGGCGGTAAGTTCAAAGATCCAAAGGAAAACCAGAATTCTGTCCATACTTTCCATCTTAATAGACAGTACAATATATCGATCTTCATACCTCCAGAAAAATGTATAAACAAATTGAAAAATTGTATAGATATTATTACGTATGGTGCTAAAGTTACTTATAGTGAGTTTCAAAAAAAGTTTGATTCCTGAGGCATGTAAAATTGTTCATCAATATCCAGAGCATGTTTAAACAAGACATTCATACATCATGAATAAAAATCATAGACTGAAAAAGTTGTTTCAGACATAGGGACCAAAACAAAATGCTAATACAATCAGCACTATAGAAATAAGCGTTGAAAAGAAAGGTGTTGAAAAAAAACTTCCCAACCCCTCAAACTCAGCACCCCAATCCTCCTGTCACAAATCTGGTCTCTGTGGCTCCCTCTGACCACCACCAGCGAGAGCCCTCTCCTGAGAACTGAAGACTACATGACCCCCTACGTGGGCCACGTCTCTCAAAGGTGGACATGACCATTTCGAGCAACGATTTTATGGCCTTTTTTAAAGAAAAAATTGATAACATACGAAACATGACTGAATCGATGCGGCCTGCGACCCTTCTTGATAATCCAGTGTTGGTAARCGTTCACCCTCTCGAGCAATTTGATTGTTTTTCTCCCATAAGCCAGGACGCTCTAAATAAACTTATTAGGTCATCAAAACCAACTACGTGTCTCATTGATCCTATTCCAACCACCTTACTGTTAGATCTACTACCAGAATTTCAGGAGTATCTTTTAAACATCATTAACTCGTCTCTGTGCCTAGGTCATGTCCCAAGCCCCTTTAAGATAGCAGTCATTAAGCCGCTGTTAAAGAAACCTCA
>JBAJNP010014586.1:0-10820 GCA_036877545.1 Yasuhikotakia modesta | reverse complement strand
CAATGCTCTACCAGTTGAGCAAACAGCTACTAAATAATTGCCTGTTTGGGGAAGAAAACCTGAAAACATTTTCTATAATCAAATCTTGCCATCTTTCTTTACTTTACTTAAGCATGTCTCAAGTTAATAAGCTAGTTTATCTTCCTTGTTTGATGAAAATGTTGGATATTCAATCATTAGGTCCTTCAAGCGGCACAGCCGTCAGAATCGACGTTTTATGTGACTAATTAGATTTACATGTACTTCAAGAATAATTGTGCCTGTCAAGGCTGTGACACGAAAACCGTTTTTATCTTCAACTGTTAAGCGAAAGTTTTTCAGACGCATTTCGGGAAGTTTAGCGAACCAATTGGAAGCTACGGTGGTATTAAAAATATACGAATCTCTGTATTTCTCTAGGTTTTCTTCAAATTTCAGAGGCACTACATCGTGAAAAACAACAACGCTGAACAGCTGGTGGCGAACGCTGCCCGAGAAATTGAGAAACTTCTTGCAAATCGCTCCAAAGCTTTGGAAGTAAGTACTGAGTACTGAGTACTGTGTTGTAGATATTTAGAGACATATGCAGGTAATATACAGGATAATGTTTTCCGCAATGCGTTCAACCTATTTCTAGTGTGAACAATCATCTAATCTAATATGACAGCCAAGAGACTTTTTTTGCAATAAAAAAAGTTAAATAACAGTTTTAATTTGCAAACACACGTCTTGCATGTGTTTTCAGGGCATAATACAGTTTAAAACGTTATTGTAAAATAATGCCTACTGTTTCACATAATAGGCAATATACAGTACAGTTTACACAGCTGAGTAAGTTTTGGAAGAGAGTATTTCATACCAGACATACCCATTGTTTTCCTCAGCCTGGTCCAGATTCTTCCAACATCCTCTATTGTTAGTAAATTAAATCTAGCCTGGATCGATCTGCATTGATCTAGCTCTGATAAAACCCGGTCTACTATCTCAGCAATGCTTTTATTGGCCTGTAGGTTAATTTATTCGTCAATACACAGTGTCCTTTGTCTTATTGGCTAAACAATGTCCACAGAAAACTTTGCTTAAATAACATTGCCCAAATTTAAATGATTGTTATACCAACGCACGGCCGTGCTAAGGCTAATTTTCCAAAGCAGTGAGGAACATACCATATGCCGCGTGTTTAAGCTAGTTCAGTCAGTGCTACGAACGTTTAACTCTTGCCTGTAAAGTGCATATGATGTACATTATAGCCACTTTGGAGTAGCTTTTATTGGCGGTCATTAAACACGTTGCAGACAGCCTACCCTGATGACTAAATGAAAGTATTGACCTTTAACATTCTTTCCCTTTTCCTTTTTTCATGTTCCGCTGGTTTTCCTCCGTCGTGAGTAATTGTCCGGAATTAAAAGCTTTTATTTTGATGGATATAGAAGCAGTCCGTGTCAGAGATGTCTCTTATGGTGGCAATAACAGCTCTTTGCTCAGTGGCTCTATAATGGCCAGCCAGGATAGCAAGGACGGCTTGGCTCTGTCCATTTGTGTGTATTTTTGGCTAACTGGCTCTGCTTTCAGTCTTAGTGTCTGTGCTGTTCACAGTTCGCTTCTCAACCACTTTAAAATATCCTTTATACACTGTTTTCCCTCAGCTGTTTAGCAACACCCACACACAAGTGCGTCCAACTCAGACAAGCCCGGTCAGAAAGACCCTCTTGTGGGTCTGGGTGTCTCGTTTGACTGTACCGTGTTGCCTTTAAAAAGAAATATGACTTTATTAGATTTGTGTTGTTAACCTATTTACATATTCATCTTGTTCTATAATTAGAAGATTTATAAGTATATCAAGTTTAGCAACTCAAGTGTGTGTCGGTGAATCAAGTTCTCATGTGTATTTGATTAGGTTCGGTTAGTCGTATATTATTGTGTATTTGTATTTGTGTAGGGCTCACAGACTCACAACACAGACCTTTCAACCTGTGTTACATAGCTGTTCTGCTTCTATAGCACAGTTTTCAGTGTAGAGTCTAGGTAATATAACTGCCATTTTGTCTTGATTCATTCAGCCCAGAAACATTATAGATGAAGTGGATCGTATCCCCAAAAAACAACAACAGGGTGTAAATCTATAGCTGTGCAGAGTTGAAAGAGTAAAATTGGAGTCTGTTTGCCAGATAATTTTGTCCGTCTGTTCCCAGAACTAAATCTTGATTGTGTACTCAGATTTTCTGACCACTGTTCAAAGGTCAGTTTTTCGAAGTCGCTTTACCTGCAACTCATTTAGCCACTTCCTGTAGTTTTTGGCATAAAATCCACTATGTGGACCAGACTTGAATGCCAATAATCACATTCCTATCATATTTATTGACTCTTTGAGCACAGGATGACCACCGATCATGTCTTATTCTAATCAATATCTAAGCAGGGCTCGCTCGATTGAGCCTGATTGGTCGTGAGGTGAAACGTGATTGTGGGACGCTGTGATTGGATTAGACTGCTTGATTGATTGGCAGCTAGGTTAAGTTGATCAGCGGGTGTTTTTAATTTGGAGCCATCCATCAGCAGCTGTCCGCGCTGTCCATGCGAATTAACAGACATCACCTGAGGCATGATTATGATTTAGTGCCACGGTAGTAGAAAATGAAGGTGCCGGCTGCTGGTGGATACAGTGTTTTACTATATAAACACTGTAAAACGTGTTCCTCAACAGTCTTTTTGAATGTGTCAATCTCAATGATTCATTTTTTATCATATCACTTATTTAGTGAAAGTGAAAGTGAAGCGACATGTATGGTGACCCGATCTTGGATTTTGTGCTCTGCATTTACCCATCCAAGTGAACACACACACACACACACACACACAACACAACTTTCTAGAACAGTCTTTAGTCTACAATGCCTTAAAATTCTGTCAAGGTCACTGAGTTTTGCAACAGAGTTTGTGTGCGTGTGCACTACAATTCAAAGCAGTAATACTTCCTTTTGTAAATAGAATGAGGCACATTCGTGGGGAACTGAGAACGCAACCTTTAAATGTTGTATCAAAAGTGTGAAACATAGAGAGACAGATTTGTTTTGTTGCTGAAGGTCTTTGATATGAGATATGAGGAGATGAAATGTCACCAGCCGGCTTAGTCAAACTCTCCTGAGGCAGTACTGTAAACACACTGAATTCAACACTAAAATACACTAAGATGCTCTATAATGGTTTAATTACATCTAAAATGATCGCTATAAAATTTATTACCTCCACAAACTGATTTTTGTTTGGTATATGATGGAGAGACACAAGAGCAGTTGTTCATCCACTACTGTAGTCTATTTCTAAAATTGTTCTTATGAAAACAGAATTCTATGTTCTCGGTACTCTAGTTTTTAAGTGTGTGTGTTGTGCTGTATGCCGTTACATGTAAGGTGGCGATCTGACCTCTTTAATGCTTTTTTCCAGGGCGGTGTGTGTGATGTCACTGCCCCAACCCCACTGCTTGATGCTTAAGTTATAAATTATTCAGCTTTCTTGCTTTCAATTGCTCTTGATGGAGGGGAAAGGTCAGTTTTAGTTAACTGCTCCCACTGGAATACCCATACAACACATATGCATACAATACATCACCTCTGAGGTGTTATTGGTTACAGTTCTATATACATCCATTCATTTACACACACATGTATACATACACATATACACACATATACATATACTACATACGCATATACATATACTACATACGCATATACATATACTACATACACATATACACACATATACATATACATACATAAAAATATATACATACATATACATATACTACATACACACACACACACACACACATACATACATAAAAATATATACATACATATAGACATATACATACCTTTCATGATGTGATGATACAATTTCTACTGTAATATAATGTTTTTGTTTACTTGTATAGCCTAGTAAATCACAGCACGCGTTTGCAAATGGTAAAGTTAGATTCAGATGTAATCTGTTCTCCTAACTCCAACGCTAGTCCTAGTCTTACTCAATTTCTGGAGAAGTCTAGACTGGCTCATTAGATTGTAGGAAGGTGAAATGCACCTTGGGAAATGTACCAAATTAGTCACTCACAGTAATGAGGTAGAGCGGGGACTTCAAGGACAAATTATGTCATCGGTATGATGTCAGACATACAATACCCATAAGCCCTCAGCGATTACCTCAAGACAAACAGCAGTCGCAGATAACATTAAAGAAACTGAACTATATACAATAGTCATATTTTTGGGCCTTTTCATTGGCGCTTGTACCAAATCTCAGGCCAGTAAATACAGCTGTGCTAGCAGACGCATCATCACGTACTACAGTCTGCGTAAAGAGGTCCTGGTGGCTGTCGGTTGCCATGATGCTAGGTTGCTAAGGTACCGCTCCTCCGTACGCAGAGATGGCTAAACTTAGCCCTGCCTCCTCCTTCCAAACAACAGACGTCTTAAGAAACAAATGATGGAAGACTCACGCTAACTTCCTGCTAAATCCCCTACCAGATATCAGGCATAATGAAGCGCTAGCGAGAGAGCTAGCGTGATGATCCGAAATGATGTAGGTGAATAATTACAGCGCTGTCCACCCACAGCGGGACCGTTTCAGGAGATACAGTATGTTCACTTCTGCTTAAACACCCTTTAGTAGCTTTAATAGCATGCCAGAGTCTTATGTTATCTAGAAGCTATGTCCACACATAGATAGTAAACCAGTCATTTTGTCATATATAATATCCAATCATCTCTTCATAACAATGGAAGAAAATGTGTTTGGAGATGGGTTAGGGGATGTAAAATACAACTTGAAGGGTATAAACATCATTATGTCTATGGAAAGTCTTCACAAAACATGGAAATGTGAGTGTGGATACCAAAAGGAAATGTTACTTCTCCAAGGTTGCTCGTTTGTATCTCAGGAGACATAACAGAGATGTTAATAATGTTATTTAATTATCAGTTGTATCCTATATTTCTTAGAAAGTGCATACTTGGGTTTATAATAAAATCTCTAATATTAGTTTACAGACTTGAGTGTCTTGGGAATAGTTAGCAAAGCTTAAAACATTGTTAACATTTCTTCTGAAAGATTAATGTGAGATTACTAACATTTTTTTTTTTTGGTAAACTGTATACTTATTTATCTCTATTGGCCTTAACAATTAAGGTATAAAAGAAGCTTAGGGTAGACATGCACTTTAAAATATGTGATGGACAGCTGGAAAAATTCTGTCAGGTTCCAACAGTTCCTGTTTGTTTTGTCATACTGGTGTGTCTAAAAAATAGTTGATGATATATTTAACCATGCTTGTGTGTGTATATAGCATTGTGGGGACTTTCCTTTGACGTTTTGTCTGTTGAGTCTATGATATCTCTGTCCTCTAACTGTAACTTACTTGCTTAACACACAAATTGTTTTGTATTTTTAGATTTAAGACATTTAAAATAGTGTTTATTACCTTAACTAAGCTTTTCCTCAACAAAGCTGTTGTCGGGTTCCTCAAGTCATTTCCGGTTTTATTAACCTGTGATGTCACAAACAATTTTGACATAACCAGACCCCCCCAGCGGCCCCCCACCCTTTGAACACAGAACCACCTGTTTCAAAGCATGTAGCTGCATTGCGGTTTTAATGGTTTGGCTACGGCCTGCCCTTCCGTATGCTAAAGACTATCTTGCTGAATATGCTAAGCTAGTTTCTGTATGCTAGGTTTGGAACAGTGACAAGAGGTGGACCCCAGTTAGCAAAGACCGCCTTGAGCCAATATGGCGCCTGTTGCATTTTGCCAACACTTTTTTGCCAACATGGCCCCGTTACCATCAGCCTTTGCCAGAATGAACATGATAAGTGATTATAGGGATCATCATAGTCTATTATTTATAATCTGTGTTTGCTCTGACTGTGCTATTGTACCGAGAGGTGTGAAAACGACTCGGTACTGTAACCATATTTTCACAAGCTGTTTATTTGTTCCTAAAGTTGACATTTTTGGAGAGATGGTTTGTGATGGTTAGAGTTTATTTGTGTTTTCCAGTTGTCACATGCGTTTTTGTTCTGAGAGACGTGTAACACACACGCGCGCACACACACACTTCAGACACATTTAGCTTCATCTCTGTTAACTAACCTTTCATGTTTTGTTGAACGTACGGTAATGACTGTATACACTCTAGACAGCAGCTGTTGAAACCGGAAAATAATAAACCAAAAACCCAATTCAGCCAAACTAACTTGTCTGAATGACACGTGTTTGCGACAGCGGGGCGAGATGACATCCACCCCGCAGCATTTCACACCATTTATTCAGTCTTCCTTCAACACTGTGGCAGAACTCAAAAGCTAATTGGCTGACGTTCTGAGTTCTTGTCAATGGCCAGCAAAACGTGCCTGTTTTAATGGGGAATATGAGAGCTGTTCTCTCAGAAACGCACTGGCTGGATAATCCTTTATAATACGCGGACGATAAATGACATGGATATTTTGAATGGCGTTTCGCTTCTGTTACAGCCTCATCAAAGGAGATCCGTGCATTTATTATTTAATTTTTTCTATAATTAGTCATAGAATTAGTCTGGCCGGGGGGCGTACATTAGCCTCGGTTTCTATTCTCGTGTGAAGATGTGAGATTTCTTTCATTTAATATCGCCTCTCGGAGGATCTGCTAATGAAAGGATGGATGCATATCAATAACAGGTGTTTCTCAGCATGCATGGGCGTTTTTGCCTCGGTGTGTTATTAAAGTGACTAATAAGCCGCGTGTTGAGGGTCCAGGTGTTGCTAACAAAGCAGTCGTATGGATTTTTAAGGGTCTAATTGATTCTCATTCGCTGTTACTTGTTGTCACTCACATTAGAAGAATGACATTATGGGATTTTTTTCTTATTGTTGTGTTTGTACAAACCAGTTTGACCTTGCTCTGCATTTAGGAATTACACAAGGCACAAAGGCCTGACTTTTGAACCTGTCCGTGTAAGAGGAGGGTCTGTTGGGGTACAGGACAAAAAATGATAAATTAACTGAGTGCTATGAGTAAGTTAAGCTGGAGCGAAAATAGTTTGTTCACAAAATGCCCGTGTGTGTCGTTTTCTGATCAACGTGTGGAGTGTTGATCGAAAGTTCAATATTGATGCAAATACTGTCTAACCGATGACCAAAATACAGCAATAATAATTTACAAAATAAAAAAAGTGCATTTTTGCACAGTTATTAAAGACGTTTAATTATAAGTGGAACATTTGGGAGATAAAAAGTCGGCCACACAATTATTGTAAAATACATTATTTTTTATCTACAATTTGTTTATGATTATTGCTGTCATGATTTCCGGTACTCGTGTTCATCACAGCGTGAGGTAAGATGAGATGTTTGATGGTACATTGACACAAGTTGACAAAAAAATCGTGGTTTCTGTCATGCAGACGCATTGTTTGTAAAGCTACACAGACAAACACACACCCCGGCCTTGTAATGAGACCCCACCACTGGGGTTGCTATGGCAACAGCTCATCAGTTGGAGCGTTTGGAGTGCATAGACCCTGGGGTCAATTGGTTATTATGGGATGTCTGAAGTGGGAGAGAGGTTTCATCATCTAGCCATGCGTTACATATTCTTTCATTTCCCCTGGAGGTATGAGCGAGTTAAAAATATTTTCAGGCTTATTGTAAAGGGGATAGTCGGGTCTCATAGTAACTTTGTAAATCCTAGCGGGTGTGTTGTTAATTACTACCCAAAAGGGCATTGATCTACTATGGTGTGTCCCTACTATACACAAAGCCATCAAAACACTCTCAGGATTATGCAATGATAAGTATTTATGTTTGCTTTAACCGGCTTTAACAATATTATTATGTTCTTCTGATATCCTTTATGCTGGAAGCTGAGATCAACATTGGATCAAGCTAATGTTTATCTCAGTGCAACGCTAGGAGGAGTTTAAATGCCTACAAGTTATGTCAGAGTAATTGTATTTTTAAGACTAAAGTGAATGTCAAGATGAAGTCATATGAACTACACAGTGAGGTCATAATTATTATGAGTCTATTATTCTTATTTTTCTTCAGTTTAGTTGATAAAGAATAGCTGTAAAGTTTGTTTGAGAGGTTTGAGAGGTGACACGCATGTGCAACAAACATTACCCACAATTCACCGGGGCAGGGCAAATGTATGCAATACATAACGCATACAAACACCCGCCACACCTAACAAAGACCATTTGATTTGATTTTGCTACATTAGTACTAAAAAACTAACAGGAAGAAAAAAAAAACAAAGAAAATATGTATTTGCCCATTGTCTCCATTTTCTCCATTTTCTATAAATAAATACTTAAACATGCATCATGTTGTAAATCCAAAACGGTTACAAACTTACCAGGAAGACCTGAGAGTAGCATATGCTTAATGCTAATATATTTTACATTTCAGACTCCATTTTGACTGTCAGTGAAATTACCAACGAATCACGATTTATTCTTTTTGTCTCTTTTTTTTTTTAAGTCTCACCTTACAGAGTGCAAACTGTGTCGCCGAGCATCAAATGAGAATTTGTTAATTTACTTTTGGTCCCCTGGTTATCGAGATTAATTTGACACCCCCAACCCCTAATCTTCACGTCTCATTTCAGAGGCAGTAAAAAAGAAACGCAAAGAAAAAAAAAGTTTCGGCAGCGAGACATGAAAGTTCCCACGGGAAATTAGGCGTACAGTGAGTTTCTAGTGCAGACCATATTAAAAGATGGTGCCATTAAACTGTTATTAACCTAATCAGTTGAGGAGACATGGGTTAGGCCTGAGATAGTGGCTAAATTTAGCGTATCATCACGGAGGGCTTTTCTCATAGGCAGAGAATCTGGGGTAAAGGCTGACTGCAGGTCATTCTGAGAGAAATGTGTCTTATTTCATCTTCTCATTCAGTTTTGTTTGATGTAAAAACCAGACCAGAAGTTTGAATTTTTGATATCTGTGCCTCTTAAAATAGGAGTGAAGGCCCCATTTAATCTAAAATTAAAATGGATTATTTATTGAATGGCAAAATAAATTAGCTTGTTGTATTGGTGTTGTGCCATGCTAAATGTTTTTTTATTAACATTTTCTTAAAGCTCAGAGCGTTGATAAGATTTTAGGGTTGGGCCAGAGGTTGGGCCAGAGGTTGGGCCAGAGGTTGGGCCTGAGGTTGGGCCTGAGGTTGGGCCTGAGGTTGGGCCTGAGGTTGGGCCTGAGGTTTAGTCAGAGGTTTAGTCAGAGGTTTAGCCAGAAGTTAGCCAAGCTTACATTTACAGAATTAACAAGGCAGATGGCTTTTGGTGTTTAGGTCTGATTTGAGGTGGTTTGTTTAAAATAATAACCTCTTAAATAATCTCTTTTTCTTGTGTTGTAGGCGTTGGCCACTGCAGCTGAGAACCTCCAGAAGGAACATCAATGGAAGGACGACCTCGACGTAACTTCTCACACACACTTTTTATAAACACACACACACACAAATACACACAATCTGCGTACACAACGTTTAGCATTGTGACTCAAGCGCTGATTAACTCCTATTGGACGGCAGCGGATCGATCCACGCAGAGGCAACTGACAGACATACACACCAACGGCTCAATTAGATGACGAGACCGTCGGTGTCCGTTCGATTGTAAAACCTGAGCATCCTGAGACCTCGTGTCTGTTGTATCGACGCACTTCAAATTCTCTCAGACAAAAATATCAATTCTAATTTGCAGAGGAACAGATGTGTGATAACTGGTCGTCTGTTATAGATTTATCAGTCAAGCACTGTCTGAATGAGTCATCCGGAGTTTTTCCGAGCCATATTTGATTTCAAAACTGGATCTGGGGTGAATTCGGTAAACTGTTGTACCACTTTAGCATGTTGTTTTGAATAAAACTCGCTTCCTGTTTGCTAAGATGCGTTAAACTGAATTGGAATCTAGCCATTATTTTCTGGTGAAAACGCACATTGTGTCTTATTTGGCTTCTTATTTTATCCGTAAAGCATAAGAGAAAGTTGTGTATAAAGTATTTGACAGCAATGAGCCATTCAGTGTCGATGCTTTAAATAGCTTTTTCATGGTACTTATCGATGTATGTTGATATATGCCAAGGTGCTGAATGAGAATCAAGTACCATGGTACTACAAGGGTTCTTGGTAATAGTACCATACACAAAACATAGTAAAACCCTAGTACTTTATTTTTTTTAATTGCTTTTTTGTTATTGTCACTTTCTGTTTCTGTCAGTGTTAAATGTTTCAAATCTGTCAAGTTGACATTGCCTATCTAGCAAATGACAGTAAGGTAGTTCAGTAGAATTTAAAACAGAGCCGCAGTGTATGTTTTTATTCATTATCTATGTATTATCTCATTTATATAATCTATTTTGGCATATTATTTTAGCTGTTACAGTATAGCACATAATGTAAATGAAACTATGTCTATATGCAAGTGGGCATGTTTATTTTTTAAAGCCCATCTTACTGTCACATTTATATGGACACATTTGTTGTCCTGTAGTCCTCTAACTGAACAGCCGGACTGTTGTTCTTTATAATTACTGGAGGGATGTTAACAGCAGTGTGTTAAACACCCAATCTCAAGGTCGCAGGAATGATCTCATGCGGGGGGGAACTGTGAAGCCGTGTCTGCCACGAAATTAGTAACTTAGTCAGGCAGGTGGCTCCAGTCAGAGATGATCCACTTCTGAGCCTCCAAGGCGCAAGTCAGTCAGATAGTGAGCTAGCTTGTTAACGCCCCACTCTTGCTAGTCCTGACAGCGCCCTCACACTGTGAGGGGAACAACCCCAGGAGACACACACACACACACACA
>JBAJNP010014585.1:0-10821 GCA_036877545.1 Yasuhikotakia modesta | reverse complement strand
TTGGCAGACACTGAGTTCATGCCCTTAAACTGAAGAGCTTTCCATGAAATTTCTTAAAGAAGTAAATAGATGCTTGTGACGTCCAGATGTTCCTCAGTGAGAGGAACCCAAATGTCTCTTCTCCTAGAAGACAGATGTTTGCTCTAGATCAAGCTATTTACTGTATAGATGGGTATCGATTTGTGTGTGTGTGTGTGTGCGTGTGAGCGTGAGTTCTCACACTGTACTTCTGCAAAAACTTGGAAAATGCAGATGTGGCGAAATGATTGACCAGCGCATTTTGTCACATGAGTCAGAACTGGGAAAACATATTTACCACCCAGGACTCAGACCAGCTTGGACTGGTGCTTTTTTTGAACCGTCCATGAATATGAACTAAGTAACTATTGATACCAGGATTATTTCCAGAAATAAATCTTAGAAAATGATTAGCACAACATGTATTAGAGCACAGCGAGCGGATGTTGTAATTGTAAGTTATTTGTGAAGACGGTTGCTTGATTTGAACCAAGTGAGTTTGATTCCACCCCCTGCTTGATCAGGCCTTCCCTGTTTGTTACCCACAATGTCTTGCAGCATCTTCAGGTGGATGACTAGCATACATCCACATGAGGCTAAAGGCCACGGAACCAATTTCTCTGTTTTTACACACAGAGCTTTTCTGGCTTTCACACTGGCTTTGAAGTGCCGGAGAAAGCTGAGCCTCTTGTGTGGGTAAAAAACTTAAAAAACGTCTAAAACGCTAAAAACGTCAAAAACTGCAGGGATAGACGACTAACTCCACCCACTCCGTCCTCCCGGGTCTCAGAAGAAAGTCTTAAAAACATATTCCACTCCTGATAATCATGTTTCAGTGACGCTGTCAATACCATCATGAATTGCTGTTTCTGTGGTTGTGGGGGTGTGTGGCTACATTACGTCTTATCCTCCTGCTGAAATAAACCAGTGGTATCTGGCGTTTCTTCATTTATGTTGCCAGAATCACTCATGACTTCATTTCCTAAGATGATATTTTCTGACAAGGCGCTTGAGTAACAAGCATGTGACATTTACGATTGTGTTTCAACCGCAATGACTTTATTTATGGAACACAAAATGAGAGCAAATGGTCATATGGCTGCAAACAGTGACCAGGGCCTGTCAGATAAAAAACTGTGTGTGTGATATGTAAACATTATATATTATATTTACTTATATGTATGTGTATACATGTATATGTTAAATATATGTAAATAACGTGTGTGTATACATAAACACTATTTAACACACACACACATATGTCATTGTTAATATATTTATTGTGGTGTACAAACTATAATAAAAACTTTCTTCATACCTTACAGATATGAACAATAGACTATAACAAGCTGGAATATCTTACAATAGACAGTGCAAAAATATCTAGACAATAAGCTTTTCTGCAGTTTAGACTAATGCTACGTTTATTTGGGATTGTTTAATATTATATGAGTGACGGCGTTTAACTAAGAAACCGGCCTATGTTGATGACATCATCGTTTGGGACGCGTAGAAAAAACAGGCGCTAGGACCCAGAACGGCCCAAACGTTTAATCCTCATCCAATTCATCCCTCACATTTATTCACTAGATCACAGCAACTCACGTACAGTTTCAACTCCTGTTATATTCATCACACGGGGACGAAATGGTGAAAAGCGAGAGGCAACGAGGAGATGGGAAAACTGGGGATTTTTTTCTGGAGTCTGGAAGCTGTTTGGATCGGCCGGATTTTGGGACGTCTGGCTGTCCCTTCAATGACGTCTTCAGCTCCAAAGACTCCGTGATAAACACTTTTATGGAAAACGTGCAAGTGTTGCTGGATGCGGCGAGTTACATCGAGGAAGACGAAAAGAGGAAAGACGGAAGTAAGTGTTTTTTACAACTTTGCCTAATGCACAGAAAGTGATTTATTGCCAACAGACGACAAAGGACTGAGTTGAACGAAATAGACGAGGAACGAGCTTTAAATGGGTTTAAAGGTTTTAATGCATTAGAAGAAGAGGGTTGCTTTAGATTTGAAAGTGTTTATAATATGCATTAAAGTTTAATGCATTAACACAGGGTTGCTTTACTGTATTTCACAGACAGGGTCACGAACGCTTGTTTTAATCTTTAAATACTTTCCTCCACAGCTCGGTTAAGTCTGACATTGTTTAGCCAGACCACCTGTTTCTTTCTCTCTAAGAAAATCAACAAGTAAATAAACAAACAAACAATTGCTTGCACAAAACACCCGCTGACGTCACACTGTAGTCGACAACATGTTGTATCTTACTGTAACTATAGCAACTATCAAAGTGTATGTCGAACTGCTTCAAGAAGATAAAACATCGATATTATATCATATAAATATTATTATATAATGGGGTGAATAGGAATAATGGAGTAAAATCAAGTGGTTAGCTTAAAATAAAGGTTTGTTACTTGTAAAGTTGTTTTACTGGAGCACTGAATGTATTTTGTACAGATGTGAAATGTAAAAACAAGTAAAATATTGAAGATATGTCTGTGTTGCTGTTTTAGTTGGGCCAATATAAAACAGTATGTGTACAGTCACTGTTATCCGGTTAATACAGTACTATAGGTATAATACACTTCGATCACGTTTAAATAGTTCCCTTATATATATTATTTTTTTAATGTTGATTAGTTTTAGTTGCAGTTTTAAGGATCTGAATTGAACTATAAAGTAAATATGAACTTTTGTATGCGGTCTTCGTATCTGCACGTCAAAGAGTTTTGGATATTGTCTTCCGGTTTCCTAGGGGGTGTGTTCACATGCTGTCCACATGCGCTGATCTGATTGGTCAGAGCCCGTTGCGTTGGCTGACGTTTACTGGGGGCTATGACCAATCGGAGAGCCGCTACGAGTGACGTCATATGTTGCTGGGCCTGGCTTTAAGAGGGACTGGAAGCAAAGGGTGCTGGGATTTGTAGTATATTTAATAGAAAACCCATAAGCCAATAGGCTAGTTTTCATGCACGTCTAACCCTGAAGTGTTCATATATCAGAAATTTGTAATATTTAATTTCACTGTCAGGTCTGGAAATGTTTAATAATTAAGTTAAGATTAATATTTTAATAGTTAAAAATTGAATCAGTGTTGTCTTTCCCAGTTTAGTTGTGTTCATAAACTATTTCATGGTTATATTCGTTAGTTGCTAGTTATTATACGCTGTGGCTTTTATATGTTCATGGTTTATATACGTATATATGTGCATTATAAAGACATTTTAAAATAATAAAGATAACACAGTATAATGGTACGGTAATAAATATGTATAATATGAAGGTAATATAGTAATTCAAATGCATAGCGTAATACACAGTTATATATTTATATCTAAATGTATTTCTAATTACTTATATATGTTAATTCTGTGTATTAGATTATGTCATACAAATGACAAAAGGTCTCTGTAATTTGAACAGCCATTGAAATATTAATATGTAATATGTATAATAATACAATATGTATTGCTTAAACAAAGCTGAGCGTTTCTATGTTAATGCCATATGACAACAGTGTGAGAAACCAGCGAACTAGTTAAAGGGCCGGTCGGTTAAAAGACTACATTTCCCATAACCCCTTGCGCGCCGAGCTCTATCCGCTCAGCTGTTAAAACAGTAGGTAAACAAACTGGGGGAGGAGAAACAAACGCAAGCAGGGACGTACAGGCTTTGCTCTCGGGGACTTTTGTACCTGTTTCTATTCGTTTTGTACACTTTGTAGTCGACTTGCACCAAAGGCACTTTTGCCACTTTGATATTAAGACGCCGCATGTTTCATTTGTCTGAATTGTCGGTGTTTAGCTTGCTAGCGCTGTAGGAAACGTCGCCGTATAACCAGTAAAGCAACATTCAATGCAACGTTTCCAAACGTTTTCGCAACTATAGCTGTCATCAGAAAGGAAAACAACATCTATAGATTTATCCAAAGGATGACTGCTGTGTTAAATATCCAAAGGTTACTGGAAGCAGCCGAATACATAGAAAGAAGAGAAAGAGGTACGTGGGTTTGATGGGAACGTGTCAGATGCGATGTAGACAGCGTTTTATTCGGGGGGTTTGGTGTGGGGTATTGGGGTATTTAAAGGGACATGGCCCGTGACTGACACACCGTTGTGCTTTTGACAGAGTGTGAACACGGATATGCATCGACCTTCCCGTCTGTTGAACACGACAGTTACCAGAGACAAAGAAAACTGCGAAATAAAAAATACACCAACAACCACAACAGGTAAGTAAGCCCACCTGATTCTTCTCTTTAGGTGAGAAACTATTGGGACAAAGCCAGTGAGTGAGATAGATAGATAAATAGATAGATAGAGAGAGAGATCTGTGACATCTGTCATCGTAAATGAAAGCTTGAATCGACATACGTGTCATTTCATTTAGTTTCTAGTTTCGTTTTACGATGTTTACAAACAGCACATACGTGAAAACGCCACGCATCGTGTTTGCAGAGCCAATATCGTTGCTATTGATGCATTTCCTTGTGAAATAGATATTATAGCTTGTAAATGGCCCGTGTCGTGTTTTATTTTGTTGCTTGGTTTGTTTTGTCAGCTGATTGTCAAACGGAGTTGGAGGAGCTGAGGTTAGGGACCGTGCGAAAACTCACGTCCTGTTTTCGCCTTTACACAACATGAAGTTTCGCACGTTTAAACCGGAAGTGTGTCAGCACGCAACGCAATGCTGTTATTTTCGCCCTTTTCCCGTAATTTATACGGTAAAATGACAAAGTTGAGCATTGGAGGGTGTTTTGTTTGTCACGAAGGGGTGTTTTATTTGACGCCGGACCCTTAAACGCGTGCCTCTTATTTACGGCAACAGACCGACATTATTTCTATATTAAATAATGTCTCCCCGTTATTCCTCTTAGAAACATGCTCACAAAACCACCACGATTTGTATGTGTCCGTAATATAATGCAACAAAACCAAATAATGCATAAAACAAGCGTTTTATTTCGTCTATATTATTATTGCTATATTGTTGTCGCTTGCCCCAAAGCTTATATATGTTAATGCGTTTATGAATAGTAGTTATTGTGTCTTTAGTTAGATTTTAGTAACTAGAAAACAAATGTGTTTTTAATAATATTGTTACTTAACTTCATTGTTTGACTTCATAAAACACAGTTGGGTGGTTTCCAGTATATTTGTGGGCCCGTCCCAAATCCTCATTCGCTACCTAACTAGACAGCATAGTTGGGTATTATACAGTACGTGCCCTTATGGGACTATAAATGCTGCTTATTCAATGTGGGTCTGTGATGGCCAAACACGCTGTCTAGTTAGGCAGTTATAAGTTCCCTTAAAATGCCACCTGTATAGGCAGAGCGCTAGTTTTGCACATGTCTAAAAAATGTTGTATTGGTTATCAGCCCAACCGGTTTTAAAGCGCAGCATTGGCATTTGTCTGAAGCGTCAGACTTAATCTTAATGACTGATCTCAGGTCTGTGTTACTGTACACAACGCGACCACTTACGGAAGGAATGCAGGGAAATGTTATCTGATCATCTAGCATGCTTGTGTGTAGGGCAACTGAAAGGTTTACCTGAGGAGACATAGTTTGGGCCTATTTAGTTAAAACATGACTGATGGAACGATTGTTGTGTTGTCAGCAAGTGAGATCTGTCTCGGACAGCCTGCATGCATTGGTGCATTTTGCAACATATGATTAAGACACCTTTTTCTCCCGTGTTGCATTTCTTGCATGCGCCTTGCGACGCAGAACTGCGATACTCGCAATAACAGTCTGCAATAAAGGGAAGTGGTCACATGATCCACGGAGCATCATGCGTTCAGTATGTTGCCACACAAAGAGCTTCTCAGGGGGTGGCTGGTTCACGTTACAGTATTAACGTAACACTGACAATTAAATCAGATCTCTGGTCCATCTCCCATATAGATTAATTATTATCCACTGGCGCATTTAATCACGCATGGCATCGTTCTTTACATCACGTTTTCAGATCTCATGTGTGTTTCAGAAGTTAAGCGCTTGATCAGTTTTGTACTTTCATAATGAGGGTTGTGATGCAAATGTTTGTTGCATGTTTTACCCCGAAGGCCCAGAAACAAGGTCAGTATCTTTGCTAATTAATTATCTTCTCTTGTTTGTTTCGTAGGTCTACACATAATGAGCTGGAGAAAAATCGGTAAGTATCTTGGATTTTATATTGCAATTTTATGCTAGTGGAGTAGTAGAGAAAGAAAATGATGGGCAGGCAAATAGGAAGAGCCAGATTCGAACCTGTGTGGCTTGAATTAGCATAAGGCTGCAACGTGAAGAGGCAAAGCTGAGGCTGCGTTAAGGAGGAAAAGTCAATTTGACACCTACAGTATGATGGTATATTAATGTTGTTATAGTTTGCTGTATTCTGATTTAAAAACTCTGATGCAATTTTCTAATGAAGCTTGTATGTCTGTTGTCTTCTGTAACGCAACGCCTTTTCTCAGACTTGCTCTGTGAAGTTAAAAAAGTGAAGTTAAAGCGATCTATGTAAGACAAACAGGATGTTAAGACCACGGAAGAATAAAAGTGAAAAGCAACAAGTGACCCGGTTGCCCCAACCTATGGGTATTAGTTTTGACTCGTACCTACAAACTGCTTAACCATTGGTGCCGCAGTTGTTTAGATTACTGGCCAAAATGAGACAAAACTGTTCATACGTCTTTTGTGAAGAGTTGTGTGAGGTCTGTTGCGTAATAGGAAGAAAATTGATGAAACAAACGATTACAGTAGGTAGGTGTTCAGAATTCGGGGAGCTAGGAAGATCCATCTGGAGAACAGGCGTAATGTGTGAGCATTTACTGATGATGCATGTTCTGGTCTCGCGAGTGACTAGATTTGATAAGCGTTGGACACCCACGGTGAGGGGCCTGCTGTATGCAAATATGAGAAGCTTCAATTAAAAGACAAAAATAACTCGGTGTACACCAGCAGAAACTCCTTTGTAAAAGTCTATCTGAAGACAAGGTGGTCAGTTCTGGTGACGTTTATGAAGCGTGACCCACACAAGAAGAGCTTGGGTTAGACGGTAAACGTATCTGTGGTTGGATGGACAGATGCTTTATGTGGTTGGTAGACCAAAACACAAGGCATTTTAGAGCAGAGACTGTTTTAAACACACCAGATGTGTGTGTTTGTGTGTGTGTGTGTACGTGCAGGCAAATTTAAAGTCATCTCCTCCCATGCCGGCTGGGGTTCTCAGATAATGTCTCTATATAAATGTGAAGGGTTGCTGAAGTTGAGTCATGCGGGTTCGAGGAGATAAAGAGGACAGGGCTGGTGAAACAGGCCTTAGCGTCAGCACAAACAAGTGTTACAAAACCCAGTGAAGTGTCAGCAGCCACACCTGTTGCCAAACCGCCTCTCACGTCAGAAAACCCAAATGTCCCGTCCCATTGAAAGTGTCTTTTTGTTGTAATAAACTGACGTTTTAGCCTGAGTAGCTTTGAATGGGAAACACGTGAACAAGTAGAGTAGCAAGACAGTTTCCAAGACTCCATAGCATTAGTGAATTGCAGATGGAGCAAAAACGGTTCTTCTATGGCATCGCTGTGAGGAACCCTTTAAGAAACTTTCGTTTTAAAAGTGTACATTTGCTTTCAGTTTTGCAGGAGAGATGAGAGAGCAAACAGTGTCAGGAAAGGAAGAGGAAGAAAAAGAGTCCCGTGACCACATTCTGGCATCTAGAGAACCGCGATGCATAGATAACACACATACATTCACACAAATGCCGCTCCGCCGTTGATCTCATGATGTTTTTGAATGCTTGCGGCAAGCCTCAGCTTCCTGGTTTATGGTTTGCATGTTGCAAAGATTCGAAATTGTAGAATGTGTTAAAGGCAGGGGAAGGTTTCAAACAGAATGAGTTGATATCACAGATTTCAGTTGTAGTTGCTGGTGAAAAGACGTGGGTGGTAATTATTGCCTGTGTGTGAGTGAGGGCACGTTTGGTTGTGTTAAACATGTTGTCTTGGTCGTGTGGGCCGTGGTCTGTTTGGCAGTCAGAATGCAAAACTGCCAGGCTAGTTTACCAAAAATAGACCGCAGGCCCTAAGAAAAGATCTGTTCAAATGCAGAGGAGATCGAACTGATTGGCTACAATACACTTCCACCCACAAAGAGTGCTTGCTGAGGTCATTAGAACGTCACCTGTACTTTTCAGGAACTCTGTGATAACCTTATCCCGTGTCCTTCCTTGTGTACTAAGGCATTCCCTGGAAACCGCAGTTAGAACATTCCTTCTTCCTTTGGAGGGGTTTCTGGAATTCCCAGGGGAAGCTAGAACCGTCTGTTCTCTCGGATTTGATGCCTTATAAGCCTTCCTTGGCTAACAAAAGCAGCTTTGCGGGGTTGATCTTTGGTCGAGTTATTAAATGCATACAGATCCGCTCACATGCTAGGGCACGTTCACAACACGGGTAGATGCTCTCTCACGATCCGGAAGGTTGACCCGCTTTGAGTGTCTTTGGGTGAGTCAGAAACAAAGGGCACGTACCCCTACAGTGGACAGCTATCAGTAGGTTTGTTGCCACCACTCTGGCTTGCCCTAAATTTGCTGTGCACTCTGTAAAGAACACATTGTTTTGTTGCATGCGGGGACACCAGCATTGCTTTGTCTCCTTTTAAACACAACATACTGGCTACTGGTGGATATGGTTACATGTACAACACGTACACAAACACGCTTGCATCCCTGATGGTACCTCGATGAAGACTGTTTGCTACACAACCACACCCAATATTACTTATTTTCCCTTGAGTTGTCCAACCCATTTCCAGATGTACAGGCTGGAGATCCCATAACTAAGAAGCAAGCAGCATTCATAAACTAAATAGTCGGTTGGACATCTTCAGCAACACCTTTTGATGATCTTAAAAGATAGGGCCAGGCTTGTTGTTTTGGTCCAGAGGCCTAGCACAGAACTCCAAATCCATGTAGACAGTGAAGGTTGTCCAGTCCTAACAAGATTCTTGGTCTTCATTGAGCTTCATTGATCACACAGGAACTCTTGCTGTGGAAGAGATTATGGAAGAGGCCTTTTGTTGTTTCTTCATGCATGTGTGTCTTCTGAGCTAGCTTTCAGAGAAGGTAGAGCTTCAGTTGGGTGGATTATCTGAAAGACGTGGTGTAATCCAAACATCTGGTAACATCTCATTTTCGTCCGGTTTGTTTTTGGGATCACCCCTTGTTTTGTTAGATTCCAATCCAAATTGTCCACAACCTTCTGACCAGCTGATATGCATCAGATTGACCAGTCATGTTCTCCTGCTTGTGACCATTATTGGGGGCTTTAAACTCTGTGGTCATGTGAGTGGGTTCTGCTGGTCAGGGTTTTGTGGAGCAGATTACAGCCCAGCACGTGTGAATTAATCCATGTGTCACTGATGGGCCAGAACTAGCCTCGCTCCACCGCAGCTGTTACTGTCTGAGCACTCATGCTTTGATTTTATTCCCTGCAGACTATTGCCATCGTTTCGCCTGTAGCGTATGTCTGTCTGCGTTTATTTTAAGCCATAGCTTTACACAACTATTTTAGACTGCGGTTGGGATCTTAATGTATTCTCACACAGTTTTGCACGCAATATTGCAACTGTCAAGAACTTGTCGATAAAGCGACTTGTAGTTTGTTTACGATATACAGTATTTTTTCCAGCTTTCCATGGAATCGAACCCACAACATTTACTTGCTAACGCAACGCCCTTTCAGCTACAGGAACGCATTAAAGCAACAACAAACCACATGGAGGGATGCCTAGTGGCTGTTATTGCACCAGTTGGCGTTGGGAAATGGAATCTGGGCGATGCAGCGGCTGGGGAGATGTGGGCTGTGTGATACTCGTTTTGCTTGTTTTTTGCTTCCCACCATTTAATATTCTTCCTGCACTCTTTTGTTCCGTTGCGAATTCATACCCACCTCGTAATCTCTCGCCCAGTAAGTTTCAAATCTTGTAGGACAACCAAGTCACTGACTTAAAAACGAAAGACCAGGAGCCTTCGGTCTTGCAGCGGGTGAGGCGGCGTTACCATGGATGCCGGTTTAGCAGGGCTCATCCTTAGCCCAGCGTTGATTTTAGTCTAACCCCCTACACGTCTCTATCATCTAGTGTCATACAGTAAACTGTCACTGGTTCACCCTGCGGACGACTATAAGGCTTCATTGTTAAAGAACATGTTTACACAGAGTGCCGTCACTGT
The DNA here is from genome assembly GCA_036877545.1 of Yasuhikotakia modesta. Classification (NCBI taxonomy): domain Eukaryota; kingdom Metazoa; phylum Chordata; class Actinopteri; order Cypriniformes; family Botiidae; genus Yasuhikotakia; species Yasuhikotakia modesta. Next base: position 583 of record JBAJNP010014585.1, on the reverse strand, counting down.
GTCTGTCTGTACTGTGCTTTGGCCGCTGTCTCTCTTTCTTCCTCCCACCTTTTTATTTATTAGCCTTTCGTTCACTCCATCATTTTCACATCTGTAGCTCTACCTTTCTCCTTTATTCTCCTCTGTATGCCTCCCTAACTCTCTGGCACATTTAAAGGGATAGTTTTCTTCAAAATTGATGCAGTCATTGTTTGTGTATTATGTTCTAAACCCTCTAAAGCCATTCAATAAATATAAGTCAGTTGTTTGTGAATTTATGAATGAAGCTGTACATATGCATTTAAAAGCTTTAATGTAAAGACATTATATATTTATATACATAGATCGTATCAGTTGGTTTTGTGGAGGTCTTTTTATTTTAGTTACCATGAGGATGTTAACTCATTCACCAAGTCTTTAAAGACTCTTAAATAAAACAAGGCTGACCCAAACCTGTTCTGGCCCGTAATCCATTCACTGGAACGCAATAAACTGATCATGTGACCTGATGACCCGCTGTTTACCGTGAACATTTGTCATATTGTATAGCTTAGCTATATGACCTCACAGGTGAGGGCTCTGGGCTTTATGTATCACACACACA
>JBAJNP010014584.1:0-10821 GCA_036877545.1 Yasuhikotakia modesta | reverse complement strand
TAGAGAGAGAGGAAGAGAGAGGGTGGTGGTCTGTGAGGGTCATTCTACTATTCATAGCTGATAGTTTCCTTTAGCACTGCGTTAGAGGGCAGATTAACTACAGCAACAGACTGCTGATACATGCAGGAAGCGGCTCTTACAAGCACATAATTAAGGACATTATTAAGAGTTTTATAAAACGCAACATTTTTCTGAAGAACTACATCCACTAGAGAAGCAGAGTAAGTACTGATGTTTGTGTTTGTGCTGTGAAGCAACCGCTGTGAGTTCTTTACAAATCCTACCTCAGGCAGGTTTTCAAGGATACGTGTGAGTCATTAATAAAGCAAATAAAGTTTCATTCAGCTCTTTAACTGTAGGAACTGTAGGAGTTTTTTAGGGAAGGGTTAAGACTTAAGTTGGTCTGTCGGCTACTAATGATAAATAAAATTATAAAATACTGGTGTAGGTAGTAAGGTAAATGCATGCAAGTATAGTGTGTGTGTTTGTCTGTCTGTCCTGCTGTGCTCTTCAAGGACAGAGACACTGTAAGGTCAGAGGAAAAAAGCTTTGGGTAAATTGGTTTGCTAAGGTTTTCCCAAAATAAATCATGCTGAAAAATGTGTCTTGTGTTGCTGATAACATTTTCTAGTGTGAGATAAAAACTGTAAACTGTTAATCGGGGTCAAATGCTGCAAACAAACTACCTGTTGTAAAACATTTTAGATTTGCCTCAGTTTGTTCAGTAGAAACATTTTTTCTAAACGGTGTTAACATAAGTTTAAAGGTGTCCCTGTTACAGTATAATTTTATAGTATTATATATATATATATATATATAATACCGATCAATATTCATTAATAACATACTATAGGATAATAGTGTGGTTTAGGGTTATTGACTATAATGTTGCATACTGTACTGTTTTAAATAGTGTATATATAGGTATATACTATAGTACTATAGTTATATATAGTAGATAGAACAAAATCAATTACAATGAACTGTTAAGGAACCATTTTAAGGAACTGTAATTGGTCCTCTGCACTTTTGCCTGATCACCTGTCATGATTCTGACCATCAGATGATCTGCACCATATGGAACAATAGTTGCGTATTTATAGATATAGTTGATAAGTCAGAGGGTAAACAGCAGCCCTCTCATATTATCAACACACATTAACAGTGATCTTCACAGGTTTATCACTCCTTGGTAAAGCTAATCAGAAATGGTCAGCTGTAATTGGAAAAATGCCTCATTGGTCCAGTGAGCCACTAGCTTGCTAGTTTAGTGTGAGGAAACCAGGTCTGAGTTTTGAATGAGAATGAGAGTGTCTCTTTCTGTCTGTAACTAGTCCACACCAGCGAGAGCACAGGCTGTTCAGAGAGCTCTGCTTGAGGCTGTGGACTGATGCATATGAAATATTTATTGAATTTATTATTATAGGCACAAAAAGGTCTGTTATGTGCTCACACACATCTAGCACCAACAAGACAAAGTGAAAGACGGAATAGAACAGAATAGGATAAGATTTTTAAATAGGTGAATAAGGTACGAAATTGGATGTGGAGGTTTTGTTCTGCTGTTAATCATAAAATGTTGAAAGGATTTGCAGATTTAGTCCTTAGCGGAGTAGAGGCTAGCTATACTGGGAGAAAATGCTAATTTGGTGTTGCTGATAAACCTGAATTTTCCATAAATTAAGGTTTATATTTATGAGATATAATATTTTAGATAAATTTAAATAAATATTTAAATATTTTTATAGAAACAGCAATGATGGTTCCAATAATAGTACAGCTGTTCCTTTGGCTCAACTGGTAGAGCAATGCATTAGCACTGCAAAGGTTGTGGGTTTGATCCCAGGGAACATGGGTTAAAGTGTCTGCCAAATGAATAAATATAAACGTAATGGGTGACAATGTCATAACGGTTGGTTGAAGGCAGACAATAACACATCGATGTTTGCAAAAATTGAGAAACTGCATTGATATTATATGTATTTGTGCCTTGCTGTAAGAAGTATTTATTTACTGTAAAGGAGAACATTTATTTCTTAACACATGCAAAATGTAAAGCAGCAAAAATGTGAGGTAAACTTTTTGGTACAAAGTGTACTGGACATTTGAACATGTTGCTGTTTATTCTGTTACATTTTAACTGGAACAACCGTGCCTGTACCTGACACTTATGTCACGCTCCACATACAGAGAACAAATAAAAGAGCCACTGCTTTGTGTTAACAATACAGCAGCCATAACAGTTTTTTTAAATAGTTGTGTTGAAAGTAAGTATTTGCCTACAATCTTAAAAATAGTTCACAGTGCCATAGAAGAATCATTTTTACCTGTATGATTCCATAAAGAAATATCAAACATTTCTTGTAGTTCTTTAGACTATAAAAAGGTAATAGAGAAATAGTTCTTTGAAGAACCTTTGACTTAATGGTTCTTAAAGTAATAAAAGTAGTTCTTCAAATGCATCACTTTGAAAAAAAATGCTTTTCCAAATTCTCTGCTGTTCCTGAGGATATTGGTTGTTTTTCCAAAAATGTCTTCCCTCTGTTTCTCCTCACAGACTTCCGTGTGTCACATTAGGTGGTTCCCACTCAGGTGGAGAGATGCAGGCTCAGGATTTGATCCGCCACTTGCGGATACCGGAGCTGGACGATTTGAGGCAGTATGTGCGCAGTTTACCCGCCAACACCCTCATGGGCATGGGCGCCTTCGCTGCCATCACCACCTACTGGCTGGCCACCCGCCCTAAAGCCCTCAAACCGCCCTGTGACCTCAATCTGCAGTCTGTGGAGGTGTCGGTAAGTGTGGAAGTACTTTCTGAAGAGTGAAGTTCAATGCAGCAAAAAACAGTTTAAAGAGCAGAAGTGAAAAATCTTCTTAATGATAAGAGACTTGAATTAGCTGGACCTGTGACTTCACACTTGACATGTTTGGTGTGATTAAAACAAACTTTGGGCAGTTGCTCTGTTAGTCTTGTTTATTTCAGTTTAAATGCTCCCATCTGAACCTTGGTGTGCATCAAGCAACCTGAACGAGACCTCTAAAATTGTGGGTCTCAGTTTGTTTACAGACAAACTCTGGTCTGTTTTATATTCGCATTCAGTCTAACTGCACCAAAATTTGTATGTAATGTCACAAGATGTAACCCTAAAATCACATTAGTCGAGGCAGCTGATCTTTGGTTATGTGAAGGAGTTTCTGGAACAGTTTTGAGTCCTTTACACATTTTATGAGCTCTCAAGAGTTCTCTGCTGTTAAAAAAACACCACGTAAATGCAAACAATGTCAGTCAGTCACCAAAACTATCAGTCGTGGTTTAAATAACCAAGACTGTTAAAACCAGCATCACACAAATATCTTCTGTCATAATCTATATTCATATCATCGTTCAAAACGTCGTTCAAAGTTGATTGAGTTCCTCAGGCCAATAACAGCCACATTAACTACCTCAATTCATGGTCCTGACAACTTCTGAGAACATCAACATTAAAATCATGTTGCAGTAAATAAGTTAAATGGCTCACAGATTTATCAGTCTTTCAGTCAAGCTAATAAGCTTCCAACAAAGCTTCAAGATTTCAGTGATTATTTGCAGACTTCTTCTTTAATGTGTGTTGTAGACTGCGACTTCCTGTGGGTTGACCCAGCATGTGAAGTCGTTTCTCTCAATGGAGGGTTATTCTGAATCCTCAGTGCTGTAACTTTGCATGCATGAGCAGTTGACTGGATTTCTCTTATTTGACTGTGTTAAAAAATGCTTGGCACAAAAATGTTACTGGAACCTTGTGGTCTTAATAATGACCCTGTCTGCTTCCTGTCTGGGTAACAAAGGCTTTGGGCTTTTGTGTTAGTAAATATGTGTTGAAAACACAACTTTTTCAGGAATAGTGACTTAACAGCCGCCTTTCGTTTTTCTTACTTCCTTCTTGGCATCCTGTACTCATCCACAGCATTTTTGTGTCTTTGTATCAATGTGAAATAATCAATATGATACGCATTTGGCAGATGCTATTGTCTAAATGGAACATTTATTCTTGACAGGGCTTTGTTAGATTCCTCTACAAGTACCTGCATTATGTGCGCAGGCTATGCCATCAAAGAAATGTTGAATAATTGCAGCCTCTTATGTGCAGACGGCTAGAATTATAGGTGTCTAGCATTGATCACAGGTACACAGTCTGTCTGTTTCTGCCTAAAGAGATTCTGCATGACAGAAACACCAGATGTTCTCCTGCGATTACTATGGCAACAGTCGTAAAGCCAGTCGGCTCATTGCTGTATGACCAGCTGTAAATTCCTTGAGAGTGAAGTCTCTTCACTTCTGCTGGTTATGAAACAGGCTTTGCTTGCAAACCCTAATGCAGTCACAGGCCAAAGAAGTTTAGATAGATTGACACTTTTAAACTAAGATTCACACTAAGTAACACAAAATTAAAAACAATTACTCACCAAGCAATGAAAGGAAATGTTTCTACAACTGTCAAGATTAGTAAAAATACTTACTTTAGTTTTTTATAGGATTTAGTGAATTGAAGCTAATTCTAAACATCACAGTTTTGGGTTTTATTTTTCAGGGTGGAGAATTTGCTCGCCGATCCATTCTCCTCCACAGCGACACATGCATGACATATTATTATAATGACGCCAGGACCATGTACGAGTTTTTCATGCGAGGATTAAGGGTGTCTAGTAAGTGCTGGATGTTGAAACCAACTATCTCTGTGCTACTTGTCTTCTGTATTCATGTACACTGTTTTATGTATTATTAACAGTTTCTTCCTGTATTTCGTATAGATAATGGCCCATGTTTAGGATCACGAAAATCAAACAAGCCATATAAATGGCTCTCATATAAAGAGGTAAAAATATTCTTCTGTGGTAATCTGTGTATTTCTGTTAAACAGCTTTTAAATTGTATACCAGAACTAATTCAGTCATTGTTTACACTGTTTTTTAACATGCTATGCATGTGTGTGTTATGTTGTTGTGTTTAATGTTTGTGTTTGCAGGTAGCAGACAGGGCAGAGTTCGCAGGCTCAGCTTTGCTTCACAGAGGTCACAGTAAATCAGGAGACAAATACATCGGCATCTTTGCACAGAACAGACCTGAGGTAATTCCATTCTCAAACATTCATGTATTGGTGCACACATTAAAAACAGGGTAGGTGATGTCTTGCAGAAACATTTTTTGTTACTTGATAAGTAATAAGTAAAATGGTCTAAATATATTTATATAAATATGTGTGTGTGTGTGTTCTGTGCAATACTCAGTCAAAATGCAATAATAGGATGTCCAGTTGCCTGTCAACTATGTAAAGTATTTGTACCATGTTTATATGTTTTGGAGGAGGCGTGGCTTCTGAAGAGAGGGCGGGATCCTTCACATTCAAAGCTAGCCTGCTATTGCTAGCCTGTCTGAAACCGCCTACCTTGACTTAAATATTGTGTGTCTAATTCAGTCATTAATCTAATTTTTATGTGTGTTTTTGTGCAGTGGACGATTTCTGAACTAGCGTGTTACACTTATTCTCTAGTGGCGGTTCCTCTGTATGACACTTTGGGCACAGAGGCTATCAGTTATATTATCGAGAGAGGTGAGAGACTGTTTTTTACTGTTAGTAAAGTTTTACTGTTAAGCTGTTCGCTTTACTGTTGCAAAGTTTCACATATGGGCTTGGTGAGGGGGCTCAATGTTAAATTTAAGTATTCCCCGAGACGATTAAAGTGATCATTACCATCCTTTGTCGACTAAATTGCAAACAGAGTTTTGGTCTCAATAAAAAGGAAACTGGAAGTGTCTCACTTGTTCTGCACGCATTGGGTTGATTTAATTAAACTTGAGCTGTATGTTTGGTCCTGGGGGCAGCAGAAAGTGTCGTTTACAACAGACTTTAAAAATGCCGCCTTTGTTTACCTTTGTTTTTTTTGTTTTTCTGCACTTCTGGAATAATACAGTAAAGTGTTACTGTAGTGAGTTTCTTTACGTTTGTTTCTTTTTTAAAGTGACTAATAATAATTTAAAAAATACTAATATTTAATTTTAGTCCCCTTTGTCAGTTTAAGGTGATTTTATGAAACAATGAAATGTCAATTTACTGAAAGTCATGTTATTTATAGCTACAGAAGTCTGTGGTGGGTAACGGTGTCATTTTTACAGCCACCATCTCCACGGTGATCTGTGACATGGCAGAAAAGGCCCGTCTCATCCTGGGCTGTGTGTCAGAGCGACAGCACAGTGTCACAACTATAGTGATCATGGAGGACTTTGACAGTGAGCTGACTGCTCAAGCTCAGCAGATGGGCATTGAAATACTGAGTCTGAAAGAGCTGGAGGTTTCAACACACACACACACACACACACACATCAACAACACACACACACACACTTAAACACACACACTGGTAAATCGATCTCCATTAATCTGGCACTAAATGAAGTCTTTCTTTTTGCAGGCTATTGGCAAAGCCAACCACAAGCCACCCATTGTAAGTGAATCTGAGTGCTGTATTGATTCATTCATTCACTGTGTGGGATAATGATGAATGTATTGATTCAGTGTTTGTTTATTATATGTGCTATGCTAAGTTTTGATTTGAAGTTTTAATTAAATTTCTAGCCCCCGAAACCAGAAGATCTGGCTCTGATCTGCTTCACCAGTGGAACAACAGGTCAGTGTTTATTTATATATGCCTGGTGCTCGTACACACACACACACACACACACACACACACACACACACACACACACTTATCTATCTAAATAGGGGCATTTCATAGACCTCTGTAGTTCATATACACAGCTAAAAACAATATAACCTAACCTATATTATAAACATAACCCAAAAAATAGCATTTTTACCAATGTGAACGTCCCCATAAACAGGGTTTGCTCAGTTTTGCTGACAATTTTTGGTTTCTATGCTTTGTGGGAACTTTCTATAGACAAAATGCATTGCATTTTTTCATTTTCAATGCAGCATAATTTATGTTTTGGCTGGTCATTGGTCGTCACCATAGTAGAAAAACAAATACGACACATTTCTGTTATCTTGTTTCTCTCTCTGGCTCTGATGTTACTTCATTCTAACACAATAATGGTTTTGTTCAGAACTCCCGCATGGAGAATAAACACATCTGAATTATTTTCCGCCAGGAAATCCAAAGGGAGCAATGATCACACACGGAAATGTTGTTTCCAATTGTTCAGCTTTCATTAAAGTGACAGAGGTAAGCAAAGAGCTTTGGCTTGTTTGTTCAGCCAGACAGTCTTGTTGTCATTAGTTACTCACTCTGACGTTGCTACAAGCCTGTATTAGTTTCTATCATCTGTGAGCAACAAAAGAAGTAATTTTGTCCAGGTCACTCTTTTCCATTGAACTAAGTAAATGGAAGCTACCTGAGGGTGACCTCATGTCAAAGTTCTGAAATGAACACCACAGTCAAACATTTGTAAAATATATCCCATTTTCTGTGTTGTGCTTTAATTCCTGTTTACATTTTTTCTTTCTTGATAGTCAAGTGCAACTCTCTCTCCTCTCTCTCTTGTCTATCTTATTTTCACACCATCTTGTGCCCATTTCCTGTTTTAATTGTATGTTTCCTGTTGTGTTTCTTGTGTCTGTGTGGTCAGGGGTTACTGAAGCCTAGTCCTCGTGATGTTCTCATCTCGTTCTTACCGCTAGCACATATGTTTGAGAGAGTAGTGGAGGTACCGTTTCACACTCTGTGTGTGTTTGTGTGTGTGTGTTTTACAGGTACACTGCATGCTTAACCAGTCAGATATTCACATATCTTACCTACCACTAGCACACATGTTTGAGAGAGTGGTGGAGGTATGTAATTACACAACATTTGTTTACTATTGATTTATAGCATTTATATTTAAAAAAATGTGACATTTAAAAAAATGTGGATATAAATGTGGATTTTTGAGCAAATTAAATTTAAAATGTTTAAGAATAACGTTAAAAAGTTCTAATGTTATTGTAAGAACGTTTTTGATAACTTTTAGATAACATTAGCCCATATCCTGAGAATGTCCCGGTTAACTAATTGCTCTGTAGTACTGTAACTATTACTGTACATGCACTATTCACTGGTACAGTATGTTGTGATTGTTCTATAGACTTCAAACTACTGAATCTGTAACATTCCTTTTAAAGGAAACTGTAGCATTAGTTCACAGTGTGATAGAATCATCCAGATGAAATCCATCTTGCATTTGTTTATGTATAGGGTGTGCTTCTGGTCCACGGGGCTAAGATAGGGTATTTCCAGGGAGATATTCGACTGCTAATGGATGATTTAAAGGCACTTAAGCCCACCGTGTTTCCTGTGGTGCCCAGACTACTTAACCGTATGTTTGATAAGGTACGCTGGTTTCCTAAACGTGTATACAAATACATTTATAACTGTAACTTAATAATCTCAGTGATTGTTAGCAAGCTACATGTTCATATATGGTTTTACACAGATCTTCGGACAGGCGAACACTCCACTCAAAAGATGGCTGCTGGATTTTGCCACCAGTAGGAAAGAGGCAGAGTTAAAAAGTGGCGTTGTGAGGAAGGACAGCATGTGGGACAAGCTCATCTTCAGCAAAGTTCAGGTGACCTTCAAACTTCTGTGCACTAAAAGAGGTTTTGCTTTAGAAGCTGATAGACTTAAGTTAAAATACTGTCCATTTATTTATCATTCAATTTCAAGCATATTTGCACATATTTTCCAGTCTCACTTCTGCATAGATTTTCCTGTGGTCAGTGTGGGAGCACAGATCTCCCCAAATCTGTGGACAGCTAAAAAAGGAACATTGGTTAAAGCAGTTTCACTTTTATCTGTATCATATATGAGTGGAACCATGGAGGTTCATATATGATGCAGATAAAAGTGAGACTGTTCTACCCAATGTTCTAACCAGTGAGGTTCTCCATGGTTTCCTTTCATATATGATGCAGATAAAAGTGAGACTGTTGTAACCGATGAGGTTCTCCATGGTTTCCTTTCATATATGATGCAGATAAAAGTGAGACTGTTCTAACCAATGGGGTTCTCCATGGTTTCCTCTCATATATGATGCAGATAAAAGTGAGACTGTTGTAACCGATGAGGTTCTCCATGGTTTCCTCACGTATATGATGCAGATAAAAGTGAGACTGTTCTAACCAATGGGGTTCTCCATGGTTTCCTCACATATATGATGCAGATAAAAGTGAGACTGTACTAACTGATGGAGATTCCATTGAATCCGTTTCCTGACAGTATAAAACATTGCTTGTCTTCGTATTGAGCATGTGTAAGCAACACAACTGCATGTGGCTCCCCCTGTAGGCCAGTCTGGGTGGGCGCGTGAGGCTGATGATCACAGGAGCTGCTCCGGTGTCTCCCACTGTCCTCACCTTCTTGCGAGCAGCACTGGGCTGTCAGGTACACACACACTCACTTGTACACACACACCCACACATACTGCTACACACATTAATATTCTCATCTGATCTTAAAGACACAGATTTTGTTATGGTTGTGTTGTAGTTTTATGAAGGTTACGGGCAGACGGAGTGCACTGCCGGCTGCACTATGTCACTTCCTGGAGACTGGACAGCAGGTAGGATACACAGAGATACACAGACACACCTTGTGCAAATTATACACTGTAAAGTCAAACACGTCTCTGTGTTCAGGTCATGTGGGGGCGCCGCTGCCCTGTAACTTCGTTAAGCTTGTGGATGTGGCTGAAATGAGTTACTTTGCAGCAAACGGAGAGGGTGAGGTATGTTATCAGATCAACATTTCATGTTAAAGTAATGTTCCAGCATTTGTGATGTCATGTTGATTGTTTTCGGCTCCCATTACTTTTATCTACTGTCACTATTATCACACTTTTTACTTTAAATAAACATTTATTATTATTAATATTTATTTTGGGATAGGAGTCAAAATATTTTTCTGTGGTAATTAGTGTTTGTAGAGCTCAGTTTGATCGGTGAATTCCAACTTAATGTAAAATTTGGATGGGAAAATGTATGTATTGTAGGACTGACAGTGTGGGTGTGTGTGTGTCCCACAGGTGTGTGTGAAAGGACCAAATGTGTTTCAGGGTTACCTGAAGGACCAAGAGCGGACAGCTGAAGTCATGGATAAAGATGGATGGCTGCACACCGGGGACATCGGAAAATGGCTTCCGGTAATTTCCACATCTTTTCCAGGAATTCTTTTCCTTATTTACTTTTTATAAGTTCAGTTTAGTTCTCACCCTGAATTTTGTGACTCTGAAATTTAATTCATTAAATTGGCCGAATTTTAAATGGAACTGACATTAATCCAGTTATAGACCCACTAATAGCATTTAGCCCCTAGCAAAACCCCAATCTGTTAATGAAAATGATGTGATCTACATTTATAAAGAAATGTGATTTGATTGGTAGAGAGTATGATTATAAGCACATTGCTGTATTTTTTTGGAAGTGCTCATAAAATTGAATGTGTGCTAGAGATGTAAACACAGTGCTGCATGAGTGACCACAAAATTAACACACAATAACTCCCATGAACATAAATTCACAGAAATGTAATTTAATTACACTTTTCTTTTTTCATCCTTTTATCTTTTAACTAGACTGAACATTGTGTAGATGCACCATTACACCCAATTATATTTTAACAACTATAATTATGAGCTAGCATTTGAATTTTTGTTTATAAGTTTGACAAAGATGTGACAGTAATTTAAAAGTTAGAAAGTTAAATCTCTGCCTTAATTGTTGTAAATGTAATTTAGCATAAACAAAGTGAATTAATGAATTGTGTTTTAGCTACACAATTTTTTTT
>JBAJNP010014583.1:0-10823 GCA_036877545.1 Yasuhikotakia modesta | reverse complement strand
AAGACTACAGTGTAATTGATTTGTGTCAATCTTCTATGGAGACAAAGATGAAACATTACCGTTTGTTGGTAGTGCAGTTGACTCTTGTCCACACTGGGGGGTGTGTCATAGATTTCCTGTCCATCTCTGCTGGGTGGGCCTTTCACAGCCATGGGGGGAGTGTCATACACCTGTGGTGAAAAGAGAACAGGGGAAAATTAGTAACAGAAACAACAAACTGTCTGGATTACAAACCTGGATGAGGTAAATAAATCCCAGAAACACACATTTAATGCATAAATACAGTACAGTTCTATGAGCAAATTTTAAATTGTTTTTAAAATGAGGATCTCCCTAAAAGGATGTTTTGCTCAGCTCTGTGAGGTTTTGCTGGGTAAGATTCAATATTAGCAAAGGATTAAAACCCTACAAATGTTTTATAGTTTCAGCAGTAAAAGTGTTATTTTTCCACTGGGTGAAATAAGGACGAGGAAATTTGGAGCAAAAAACAAAAACACGTCACTGTCACACAAGCTCAGGGGCTGGTAAATTTAAATATTACATTTTGAGTGTGGCAACAGTCCTTGCACATTTACAGTTTAAACCACTGAGTCAAAAACTGAGGCTGTATGTGTGGCATTATAACAGAACGTGTATCTCATTTTGAACACACTTGTTAGGATTTTTAATGTCATACATGACAGGGTTTTATTGACAAATAAAATGTAACATTTTAAGCTTTACTGACAGTTGCACTAATGTTCAGATATGGCACACGCTGACAGGAAATGACACGCTGACAGGAAATGACACGCTGACAGCAGACTGTGACTCACAGTAACTGATTTAAAAGTAAAACTGTCTTTAATTATTACAAGAGCTTCTGATAACAAATGGCTGCTTGCAGCAATAACTGCTGTAACTTTACAGAAGCGTGTCTGTTTTCTCATACACAAAGTGAACATTTTCATACTCAGTGTGCACCTGGTTGGTTTAATTAAACCATGTGCTTATGCTCCTATTATCTCATTTAGGTGGGATAATAGTAATGAAGCTGTTAGACGACTGCAGAAATGTGTTTAAACGCTGAACAATCCGTATTAATCCAGAATTTTCAACCAGGAGTTAAATTTTTTGGACTACAAACCTAATTCCTTAAACAAGGTCTAGATTTGTACAGGTCATGGTCCTTTCAGCCTGTCTGCTATTTCACAAATCTATCAACACACACACGCACAAACACACACACACACACTTTCTTGCACAAACACCCATTAGCATTTATAATGCTGCCCAAACAATGGGTCTCAATCAGTTGTGTATACCCCAGGAGAGCCACAGTCTCTGAGAAAAGCACAAGTAGCCATGAATACCAAAATCTTTCATCGAACATCCACTGGTTTGTGTGGCAGCCCTGCCTGATTAAACGAAATCCTTTTTCTGTGCCTTCACAGGGCGGTGGATTCATTCTAATGAAGTCTTAGAGTGATTCTGAGGTAATTTTGTTGGTATGAGAACGCAGTGTGTGTTGTTTGTGTGTTTAATGCGGGGCTATTGTGTGTTGTGCTGGTACTTTCAATAGATCTCGTCTCCACTTGTCCAGTGCAGTTATCTTTTATTGGCAACCAAAGACAATGAAAAATCTATTTATAAATGTGCAGAGATGTGTGCTGTCAGTTTTATTGCGATCTTGCATTGTGTGGCCGTGCTGCAGGCTGCATGAGTGCATTGGAATTGTGAGGTCTGGGAATGCGTGGCCTTTGCTGTGAGCCAGGCTTTGTCTGTCTCCGCCTCAGGGGTGTGTGTGTGTGTGTGTGTACTGCAGTGTGCTGCATTGAACGACCGATCCCGCTGACAGTACATTCTCTCACATACACACACACACATGCATACACACACAACAGTCTCAGAATGTTCTGCTTTACACACACACACACACATGACACAATACTTTGTGGGGGCTTTCCAAAGACTTAATGACTTTTACACTGTACAGAGACTGTAGAGATGACCGCATATCACTGACACAAACACAAAACTGAGATGCATTTACCATCACTATCAATAATTATCCAGAAACAGCAGCACAATGAGTGGTTGGTGTCCTATTCTGGGTTCAGTGTGTTTGTCTTGTGTAGGTTGTGTAATGGTTAAATCTTTACCTGTTGGTGGTACTGGGTGCGGGGGGGCGGCACGTCATAGATGTCTTGGGTGGGTGGAAGATGTCTGGGGACGTCATATTCATCCTGTTCCTCTTTCCCTGCATCGTACACGTATACTTGGCCCACCCGCGTGGGAACAACCACCTGAGAGAGAGAGAAAGAGAGAGAAAGAGAGAGAGAGAGAGAGGGTTAGATAATTGCAAGGGTCTGTTTGAATTAACGACCCATTTTAGATTTGCTCTGGGAAGTGAGTTAACTCACACAAAATATTGAGGCCAAAGTATCCCATTAAACAATCTAAACTGCCCCGATGGTGCTTTTACACAGGTTAACAGACACTACTACAACAAATCTGGGGTCCTGTAAGGTCACCGTGGGAACAGGGCCGTCCTTTTGTCTGCCTGTTTGCCTTGTGTCTTGCGCTTGTGAGCCCCGTGAGCATGGGAAATAAAAACAAGAAATGACCCCTTATTTGAACAATGCCTGAGAATAATACCAATCACAACACACAGTTTCAACACATGTGGAGTTTCAGAACAACAGCCCCATCCTTGGCTTAGCTGTTACTCAAGGGCTGCGGCATTTGTAACTAGTGAATCTTTTCACAATATTGTTGGATGTTATTCAATCAGATTCAAACCAGTCAGTCAGATGTCAGAAAACTGAATTTCACATTGAAAATTTAGATTTTTTTTATTTAAAATGAGAAATAAACATACAGCTGTAAGAATATGAGTGGAAAGATTCATTTATAATATTGATGAATAAAAAATAAATACATTTAAGTATTTTAAATATTATAAAATTGGACATATTTCACTCTTCCACATACAGATTGAGAGGTGAGTGGTTCACCTCAGGTTCAGAGCTCACAAGGGTTCAAATTCAGTCCCTCCCACAACAAACCAGCAGGAGTCTTTGTTTACTGTCAGAATAACCAGAATCTAATGGAGATTTTCTTTGTAAGCGTTGGTGCTTTGTAAGATTAAATCTAGTGACTATGGTAACCAGGCACAAGAGGCAACAGGGCAAACACAATGGAAAAGCTCTTAAAGAAACGGTACTGTCTGCCCGGCGTTTTATAGCACTTACAATGCATGAAAGCTGCTAAAAAACAGGGAAAGATTTTGAGTGTCTGGGCTAATAAAACTCAGAGGTCCTGTGTTAATATTTACCCCCCCACTCACACAGACGGTGGCTGACATCCCTGCTAAACATCCAATTAAGCCGCTCTCATTAAAGTAAGTTTGCAATCCATCACCGTTAATTCTAATCTTTGTCTCTTTTGTTTACCATTTCTGTCTTCTCTCTCTCTATCCGTCTCACCTTCTGCCTGATTCCTGACCTTGCCCTTTTTCTACAAATGGCAGATTGATGATAAATTATTTCAGATTTTGTTGTCCATGTGGTAAAAGTGTGACTTTGGTGTGAAACTGGAAAAATCTGTTTGACACGTCGAACCCTGCGACCCTTTCCCAGAACCTCTGCTCGCAACCTTTCTCTCTGACATTGCTGCGGTAAATGGCTGCATTCTCCACGCTGCTGTACTAGCTTTCACACACATTAAAACTGCAGGTGTTTCATCTGACACACACAACCTCTGTGACACATACACACAACCTGTGTGACACACACACAAACACATTTTCACTTTCACACACAGTCATTCACAAAAATGAATCTTCTTGATTTGAATCAATATTTGCATATTCCTACATAAACCCCAAGGCTGTTGGTGGTGGGCTAAAAATCATTAGCACAAATTAACTATGCAGCTAATCCCTCTGAAGTGCTCTCACTGCAACGCCTGATAACCAATCAAAATCTTTCTCTCTCGGTTCTGTTCCAAGACACTGATTGGTCAAAACAGCCTTCCACAGTCACAGTTATAATTGCATACAACTCATACACTATGTTGATATCGACACTGTCCACATCGTACATTTTTAAGTTTTTTTACATGTCCTTTCAGACTTGTACTTAGCCTTAAGTAATAGTCACTTTATCGCCCTCAGAGCCTCCGAAGGGCCAGTCGTAAACTATCATCGATCAATAATGTGAATTATCAATGAGCGCTGCCCTGGAGAACAGGGATGGGCACATACGGTGGCCTGCCATCATCCAGCCCTCATCAATACAGCTGAAAGGCTTTGGTCATACAAAGTGGGTGTGTCTGAGCCTCCAGCTGTCACAGGAGTCTCTGGGGGGCGGGGCTAAGTGCTTGTAATAATGATGTCACAAAGAGAAAAACAGTCCCTGAAACAATGGGGAGCGATGACTGTCTGACTGCATTGCTGCACTCCATGACAGCTGGCCAGAGGTCACAATCACAGCAGCTACACGGACATTAGGTTCAGCCCTGAAGAGGAGCACAGATTGTAAAGACCACTTTACAAACGTCCACGTACCCCCCACTGAAGCGACAAGCTGTTACCTCCTTACCCAGCTGACACAATGACACATGCCACAACACCAAAGAGCTCAACCCAGAGTCTGCAGAAGACATTCCCAGCTAACAGGGAAAATTCTCAGAACATTGGCTAACGTGTTCAAAAAAACACATCTTTTTACAGCTATTTTATCACAAAGTTGCAGTAACATTAGCAGAATATTTTAAAATTTGCTTAAAAAACAGATTTTCTAAAACAATTCCTCTTTTTCTGAGCTTTTTCTTTCTTTTCAAGGTAGATGAACACATTTTTGAGTTGTGTTAAAACAGCTTAAAAACATCATGCTGGGATTTTCCAGCAAAGCCCTTTAAAATTTCCTTGTTATTTTTCTATCCTCTGTTGCAGGTCACAGGTTACAATGAATTACTTTATAATAATGATGTTTCTGTTGAAGTTAATCTAATTCAAGGATATTTTGTTTACCATTTCAATGCAGTTTATCACAAATATCTCTGAGCCCTGAGGCACAATGAGGCTTCTACATAACTTCACATCCACAATACTCACAAATTCTTTCTCTATGTAAGTGGCCATGCATAAGAATTAGTCCTCAGCCCCCTACCACTGCAGTCATGTTGGCCATCTGTGAAGCAATATGTCTCACTGTGTGTGTGAGGGGGTGCAGGTCAGCTTTCAGTGTGTCTGAGTGAATTGTTAATTGGCTTAAATCAATAGATATCAATGTCTCACTTGACACTGTATATTATATATATTTATATACAGGGTGGGGGGTTTTGTAGACACCAGGCAACATATGGGAACATGTGCTCTACCCACCAGACAACTGGCTTGTATTCATTAATATTAAAGCTCTCACACAACCTGTGCCAAAGCTTGTTTTAATGGACCATGGGTCTCCACTCTCAGCCTTACAACTAACAGAAAACATTTTTACAATGTTCTTGTAGTGGTAAAAAACAACCGTTCCAAATTTCCAATTTTGTCCCTTGTTTCTTAGCCAACAATTTCAACAACTGCTTTCAAAGTTATCAAAAATGTTCCTGCAGTAATGTTAAAAGAACGCTTACTTTAACATTATACAATTTAAATTGTTGAAGGAACGTTTTAAAAATGTAAAAATACAATGTCTTAAAAACAAACTTATAGCACATCTTAAAGGCTACACATTTAAAATAACATTAAGTAAATATAAAGTAACATTTTGAACGTTTTTGTTACTTGATGGAAATGTTATTGAAATGTTCTTACAACCTAGAGTTGTTACCTTGAGGGTTTAATGGAGTGTGGGTCTGTGTCTGCAATAATGTCTTAAATACGGCATGCATTCGTGTTTGATTGATGAACGATGTCCATCACTGAGACGACTCCAGACTACAGCTGTGAGTTCTGCAGAGCTCAGCTGGGCTGTGTGACGTGATGTGATACCGGTGGGGTTTCATCTGGACCATGAACACACACACACATTACAGAACCGCCTCCTGTGGGCACATCTGCAGATATGTACAAATTTATCCAGATCCTTGAGTTGGGTTTAAAGTGCACTTTTGAGTTTAATGTAAACATGACTGATCTCTTTTCAGTTTAACTATGCGTGTACAGTTCAATACGGTGCTTAACAAGGGTAAATAAACTTAGCCTGCTGTGTCATTCAGAGAAAATGAGATACAAACTGGGCAGAACAGAAATCATACAATGACTCTGTGTTAAAATAGCTTTGTTTATTTTTACTGTACATGACGACCAATTATAGGAAGGTCATGTAATTCTGCCAAACCTCAATTTAGTGGGAAGCAGATTTTAAATGTGTATCTAATCCATCAGATTAGTTCAGTTAAAATCCAAACTTTAAGGCTTTTGTGGTGACCCAGATGAATAGTCATATCATCAAAACAGTGGCAAGAATCAGACTGAGGTAGAGTGAGGATTTATAGCCTCATCCTCAACCTCAACTGTGGAATTAGTCAGTGGCTAATTAGCTCCACAACAGAAAGTGTGAGGTTTGCTGGGGTCAGTGGCATGTGCCGTGTGAGGGTCTGTGTTGGGAGGGAGGGTGGTTCATGATGCCAGAGGGGCTCCTGGAGACAGAAAGACCCCTGGTACTAATCCACACAGAGCCCCAATAAAAGCCCCCCACAGCTCCTGACACATGCCTCCCGTTACTGTTGTGCCCGAGGGGGGGGGTGTGTCTGTCCAGCTTTCTAAGTGTAAAGAAATTGTGTTTTAACCATAACTGAGTGATGCTTGCTAAAAAAGTTGTTTTAAAAGAATAGTTCAACCAAAAATAAATAAAGGAAAAGGATCAGGATATAATGCAAGGATGATTCGAACCCACTGCGTCTACATAAGCACCAGAGTGCATGTCTGAAACACCAGCTTAACCACTAAGCCCAACTAACCTCCAACATCGTCCATGAGGATGAGCCATCTATTCACTTGTTCTGCAGCTGACTGAACACATTAATTTATATTTGATATTTCAGACCATCAAGCTAAACTTGAGAAAACATGTTTCTGTCTCCTTGTTTGTTTGCTTGTTTGTCGGAAAGCTTTTTCCTGCCTTTGCTGTTCCTTCTCTTGGAATATTGTTTTGTTTGCTAGTCTTTCTGATGCTAGTTGCAAGATTTTGTAACAGAAATGAGTCACACATACACACACACGCACACACACACACACACACACACACACACACACCCTCTCCTTCTGCTCTCCTGGCAACACAACACTCAGACCTGTCCATCTATTAATAAGACTGAAATGAGTATGTCTCCATGGAGACCATGCCGTCCCTGTGGCTGGCGATCAAAGGTTAGCCTGAGACTATTGTGTGTTTTAAGGACTCGAAAGACGCTGAAACAAGCAATTATTTAGCATATTTAGCTTTAAAATTTTACTTCAGTCCAGACTAGCATCAATAAACATCAATAATGCTAATATATTAGCCTAGGCAACATTTGGTGTTCATTTCAGAGCAGCAAGAAGTTATAATTTCCTGTTTCTTCTTTAATCTTTGACCTTCAGGAACAGGTGGTAAAACTTCACAGAGATGGTTTAAACGGTGACCACTGAGTTTAGCCTGTGGTGCTGGAGAGAGTTTTTCACAAGCCAATTAAAACTGGGGTTCCTTTAAACTAACTCACATGCATTAATTTATGGATGGCATAATGAACAGGACAATACTCTGTTCCAAAGAGTGGCAAGTTTTCTACAGGAAAAGCGTTTTTAAACATCATAGATATGCTGACATGAAGGCTGTTCCAAAACTGTGCAATTAAATCATGCCAATTTAATGAACAACTTTTTAGGCCAAATGTTAGTGTAGCTTAATGTATCCTTTACTGAAAATCCATCCCAGAATGCATTGCACACTTCCGTGAACTCAAAACTAATCCAAGATGAGCAATAGGTCAAAAACTGTTAGATGTAAACTAAACATTATTTTACCCAATATTTGTTTTACATACAACTCATTTTATGATTATTAGATCAGAAGGCATCTGTTATGCAGCCAGGAAGCAGAGATACGTCTTAAAAGACTTTGAAATAGAGCTTCAGAGTGAAAGGTCACATGTTCTCCTCAGCGGAAGACACACATGCCGTTAAGACACAGTAAATGAGTTTGCAGTTCCATTAGCCCCCCTGTTTTTCTCTGTGATCTGTGCTTTTCTGTCCTTTCAACTCTCTGCAGTACAAAGTGAACCCGTGGCCTGCTGTGATATTCCAAGCCTTTGATGAAGGCCACTGAAGCACAAATAAAGGCTCTCAGTGGTCCGCTGTTTATGCTGAGGGTCCCGCACCAGCCCGTCTCCTACCCTCAATCCGCTGCTGGCTATGTGGGGACGCTAATGACAGGACACAGTCTCTAGCCCGGCATGAGAACCCAAAACCTTCTCCAGCAGCTCCACCCGGCACCACGGCTCAGGGCGCAACATCCCTCTAATTCCATCACAACCCTCATTTTTTTTCTCTCACATCTTTCTCTGTGGTGTCAGAGCAGAAAATGAAAGCACAACAGGCAATGGAGGGAGATCATGGCAGAAAGACACTGTCTTTGTTTCTCCTCAGACACACACTGTTCTCTTTACTCTGTTACTCTGTTGCACACCAGCAGTCGCCTGACAGCCTGAAAAGCTCAAGGTTACAAATAGTGAGGATCAAGATCTTCACAAACATCTTTAGAGGATGGATGGGGCTGAAAGTAATTGTCAAATAGGCACATAATGTGTCCAACAGTGAAGCGGCCTCACAGACAGATGGATGCTTCAGAACTAACAGAGAACTTCTCAAGTTGCCAAAAATGCTCCTGCAGTTACGCTAGTAGAATGTTTTAATACTATTAATATAAACTTAAAGTAATTTTAAGTTGTTAATGAAACATTTCAAAAGTTACAAAATTAAAAAATGAATGTTTATATAGCCAAGCAATAACGTTAAAACAACGCCTAAAACCTGGACGTTGTAAAACGTCAAATTAAACCGTTTTTGAGTAAGAAACCGTCTTTCTTACTACATCCAAGCTGCCCATTTGCAGAAGTAGCTACAATGAAGCTTTTAAAGAGGAAAATGTATTTTTAAACTATCAGATGATACATTGCGTATGTGTGGCCAAAAAAAAAGGAAGATCCGTTAGAGTGACAGCATTAAACTTGAACAGATATCTGTGAACAAAACTCAAGTACCTAAAACACACTAAATTACATAACGGAGTCAAAAACAGTGACGAAAAGCAGCAACAATATATTTTACTACAGCAAAAAGCATTTATTTATCATCGTGTTACTGTTAAAATGTTTCAAACACTGGTCAAGCTACTAAAAACGGACATGTAAACTAAGTTAGATAAGTTATAGTTAGTTACTTCCCAACACTGCTCACGAGGACTGTTGTCATTTCAGCTAAGTTCTAAAATTCAGGCATAAATAAAGCACATCGGTGGACCACATGTGTCGTACTGCTGCCCAGTCATCACGATACTTCCTGTATCCGCTGCAGCTGTGAGGAAAACACGGCATCAGCGCTTGTTTTCTCCTTCAGGCTCCTTTTTCATCCTCTCATCCGCAAAGCCACATCACAGGAAGTCTGCACCCGCTGCGCCGAGCCAGACACACAGTTTGTAATGAATGCCATAGCGTCCTCTGACCTCACTGCATATTGCAGTGTACAGGAGACCACTGGCGTATACGGGCTGACTCAGAGTCGGTCTGAGGCTTCGCTGAGACGCAGGGACCCTGCGACAGACATTTCACTCAGATGTGAGGTCAACGAGACTGTCCCACTTTAAAAGCTCACAGCGCACAACAGTCTAGCCTAGAGATAAGAAGCTAAAGTCTCAAGAAAGCACCTGAGGGGAATTCACACTATTTAAATAACCATTAAGATATTAAGAGCAGTCTATTCATGAGTGAGAGAGATAGAGAGAGAGAGAGAAAAAAACAAGAATACAGAGAGAGAGAGAGAGAGAGAGAGAGAGAGAGAAACACGGTATGTATTTGACTAGGGTGTCCAATTTACAAACTAATCTTGTTCCCCTGAAACTGTTATTGTTAATGATCTAGAGAGAAAGAGAGAGAGAGAGAAAGAGAGCGAGAAAGAGAGAGAGAGAGAGAGAGATGCTTTACTGAAGGTACTGTAGATGCTGAGAGGAGTTACTCTGGAATTCTGAAATGTGAGGGAAGAGAGAAACAGAAGATTATGGATATGCCAGTCAAAGACGGAAATTCCTACAGGATATACACAAGCAACCAGCTGCTCTCTCCTTATTATTCCATGATCTTAGGTCTGGAACAACGTGTTGTCTAAGCAATTTACACTTTACACTGAATTAGTGAATAATATAGCAAAATAATAAAAATAAAATAATACAAATTATGGGAAAGGGAAGCACAAGTGCAACTGGGTGGTTTTGGTCTGAGGTAAATAAAATCTCAAATTTTTGGTGATTTGTTATCCTGGATCACAACAGACACATTTCTACACCAAACAGAACATTATCTTTACACTTTATTAATAGTCTCAGGAAAGATGCTATCACAAAGGTATTCCGTGTCCAATAAATTTCCCTTCCTGCGATGCCATACAAACTATGCTTGAATTCACGGCTTGATAACATTTCAACGATAACAAATGGATAGCAAATTTCAGACCGCTGTGGCCCATCGGATGTGTGGGTGGAGTATGGATCCACAATCCCTCCGGTTTTCCTTTATTTTGTCTCTCCACAATGTTCTCTCCACCCTCTTTTATCCAAGCACTCCTGCCTGGTCTTGCAGATAAG
>JBAJNP010014581.1:0-10824 GCA_036877545.1 Yasuhikotakia modesta | reverse complement strand
TTGTGTTAGTGCGGCACGTTTGGTCCTGATGAAGAATGCGGAGGATACTCAACTTGACTAGTCAGCAGATCTCCTGTGTTTCTGCTGACCTGTGCTCTCATCCCTCTCTCTCTCTCCCTCTCGCTCTCTCTCTCTCTCTCTCTCTCTCTCTCTCTCTCTCTCTCTGGTTTGTGTTCTCCACACCACTTCCTGTCTTCCTGATGTCTGCTATTAAGTTTGATGGATTTGTACGTCAGGCTCGGGGTATGATTGGTTTGAATGGCTCATCTTCATCTCATCTCATCGCTTTTCTGCTTTTGAGCGTTTGATTATGTCTGTCCCATCCCACAGCCCCCCTCCTTTCCCACATGTCACCCTTGGATGGGAATAGCACAAACAGTTCCTGCTGAACTGGCACAAAAAAGCTCTTCCTGTATCTTGTTTTCCCCCCTTTCGTTTCTCTCAAGTATAAGGTCGGCCTGTTTGTTCTGTACCAGCTATACATGAGGCAAAATTACAAAATTACATGAGGTGCATCTTAGTTTATAGATTATAGTTTACTAATGCAAAAATAAACATCATAAAATATTGTCACTTTAGTTCTGAGGCAGAAAGATTATGGTTTTGTTGATATTTTTTAGTTTAAATGTATGTGATCTTTATTCTTGAGGTCAAAGCTAACTATTTACTTTCTAAACAGTTATATTTCTGGGCTTATTTTTCACAATTTATTGAGAAAAGAAATTATTCCAAAAAGAAAAAATGTTTGTTAATCTGTTTCTTAAAAAATGTGTAACTTCTAAAATGCCTTTTTTTCTGGGCTGTTGCCATTAGTTCCTTTTAGCTTAACAAGCCTCCAAGCAAGTTGTTGATATGATGAACACATTTACATAAACTAGATAAAGTTGTTATTAGAGCAAAAGTCTTGAATCCAGTTACAGTTTGTTTAGCATTTACTGCTTATGTTTTAAATTCTCGCTCTCTGTTCTTTCAATCTTAGGTCAAACAGCAGGAAAGGGTTTTATTCTCCTCTGGTATGTCGCATTGAACTATATTTAGAGTTTTGCTTCCGTTCCTCCTTTTCCGTTTCTTTTCTCTCCTTTTTTTCAGATGGGACAAAAATAGCCTTGGTCTTGTTTTTAACTCACCTGGGAATTCAATCTATGGAGACGCCTGTCCAGTGTGCATTTGTGTGTATCTGACAGCTTTTTCTGAATGATTTTTACTAATTACATCTAGTTTAGAACTTGTCACAACCTTATTCTCATGTTACATTTTCTTGTGTCCGATTATGTTTAGCCGGGAGTCTTAAACTTATCACATGTAGCCTGTTAGTACGTGTGACTTTATTCAACGAAAAAGTTACTGAGATAATAATACCAAGAGAATTAGTTTCTTTAAACTCCCACCCTCTTTAGTTTGCATCACTGGGAGAGAGTGACGATTTAAATTGAAGTGGTTTAGACTCCTCAGGCGAGTGCACAGGTTGGCTAATACACACGCCATGACTGCAAGTGTTTATTGAAAGCAGTGGGTCTTTTTCATGATCATTAGCTAACAGAAAAAGCCAGAGTCGGTGTGCTTGCACTAAAAGAGTCATTTCACTGCAGGTGGCAGTATGTGTGTGCTTGCTTGCACTGTAGTGTGTGTGTGTGTGTGTGTGTGTGTGTGTCTTTACTGTATGTTTACTGTATATGTACTGGAGTGAAAATAACAGTCTTGCTTGTGCTGCAGCTAAACTTGCACTAGCTTTTTATACCTCTCTCTGTAACACTCTCTCTCTCTCTCTCTCTCTCTTTCTCTCTCTCTCAACCCAAATTCCAGTGATATTTAAGGGTCTTAACCTGTGTCTTTCATCCCCTTCGTTGCGGAGCGTGTGCGAGATCTAGTGTTAGTCCTCGTCGCTACACGCCGCGCTAGCTAATGCAGACAGGCACGCTCTGAGCGTGTGCAGAAGCTCGTGACCCTCTCCGCCAAGACAGACTGCAAATGAGCCGCTGTCTTTCTCTCCTCCATTTCGATCTTTTCTTCTCCGCTGGTGTCAGCATTCCCCCCCATACGTCTCTCTCTTTTTTCTCATTCTGTCTCTCTCTCTCAGTCACACCCTTATTCTGCCTCTTTATCTAAGTAATTACCACTCCCATCCGACATCGCTCCTGCTGTCATATTGTTTCTTTTCTGTGTCTCTCTCTCTTTCTTTCTCTCTCGGTGTAGTTCCTCGTCCTCCTTAGCCATTAGAAAGGAAATCAATATAGACACGACCCTCTCAGGATCCACAATACCACCTTCGGCTGCTGGGGCGACAAACAGGCCTTTAGGACCCTCCGTAATCCTTTTCAGTGGAACCAGTTGTTGCCATGGTAACAACTTAGCTCAACACAACCTGGTAACCCCTAGTAACCTAGGCCCAGATGGAAATGGAAATGAATGGATCCACATCGTTTGCGCTAGTTTTGAGGAAAAATTCTGTGCTAATCCGCTAAATTCTATTCTATGGCCTATATATGGATTAGTATAGATTGCTAAGAATGGTGCTTATTAGTAGCTTATTGGTATCTCAAAGCGTAATAAGATTGTTGTCAAAATATTAAACGTAGATGCTAAATGATGGACAATTCATAGCCACTAAAGCATTTGTGATGTTGTGAAGTGTGTTTGTAGTAGGTCCATGTTTTCACGCCAACAATCACTTCAGTAAAATGTGACATGGGGCTCTGTTCATTTCTCATTATGATGTCATAAAGCACATTGTGTCATGCCGCTGTTCTTTTTCCTCCTATTATTTCGTGACGGGAGGGAGACGCTCACTTAGCCATCTCGTTCACTGTAGGTAATTAGTGAATCAGCCAGTAATTAGTTTGCTTCATGTCTGGTAATTCCTCTCATTGCCCACAATGACACTCCTAGCCGTCAACACTCAACACTGTCACATTGTGTAAAAAACCTCACCTTGTCTTCCCCTTCTCTTGTTGACTGTGTCAGAGTCAAAGTCTCGCCCACAAACAGCTCTTTTGAGGCTGCGTTGTGTGTGTGTGTACCTAAACACATTTACCCATCTTTTCTATTTCCCCTCTGCGCTCTCTAAGTGTGCCGGATTGTTTACCTCCCTCTTTTTCTCCGCCTCTCACTCTTTTTCTCTCTCGCGCTCTCTCTAGGATCAGAAGACCCCCGAGGTTGTGCATTCTTTAGCCCCTCCTCCACCCCATCCATCACTATAGACAGAACATGCAGGACAGATAGTGTGTGCGATGCCCTTTGCATTAACATAGAACAAGACGCATACATGTCTGTACGCATATATGCTTGCGCAGATGCTGCACTCTCAGATATCTAAATAATTGCACCGTGTCCCAAGGTCTTTTCTCCTGAAGGTTTCAATGTGTGTGTGTGTATGTATGTGCATGTGTAAATGCATGTGTGTGTGTGTTTACGAACGTGCGTGCGGGTGCAGGCGTGTGTGTGTGATCTGATGAGGTCTGTCTCAGGGGTGGCTGTGGTGCTGTTGAGAGTGACTCGCTGATAAAAGTACTGAGAGAAAGAGAGAGAGAAAGAGAGGAAAAGAGAGGGGGAGGAGACTGCTTTTGACTGGACACATAAATCAAGGCCCTGGTAATTGCAGCTCAGGAGAAAAAGTGCCTGGGAGAGGGATGCTGGGAAACTGAACACTAAAGATGCACTAACACACTCACAGATGTCACACACACTCACAGATATTACACACAGACACACACATAAAGGTGTTGTCATATTCTGAATGCATTAATAAACAATATGGCTTTGTTACAAAACCTAGCTACCTTGTAAGGGCCAAAATGCACCGTGAAAAATTTAACATCATTAAAGGATGTGAGCAGCTAGATTTTTCAAATCGTTCATCCTTTATACAAATTGTCTGTACAGAGTGTTACATGCGTCAACAACCTGTCTTTGCACACAAGATAAAGCATAGTTTGAAAGGTTAGAGCGTACAAGTGTAAAACTAGTTTGTGTAAAACAAAAATCTATAATATACTCTTACTATCTTCACCAACATTATGTTCAAAATATGTATTTAGTATCTGATGAATGTTAAATATAAAACTTGCAACAGCTGGTTTAAATCAGGTGGAATCTGATTGGCTGTCATTATGCAAATCCTGGAACTAGAGAGTTTTTTGTATCAATCCACCTGAAAACAAAGTTGTCAGAGTTTACATTGTTAGAGGTATCACAGTTTTATTTTGGTGCAAATTAAATATCACACAGTTGATTGCAATGGTGTTTGACATTAGTTTGTATCACCATTTATTATTCTGCATGAATTTATCAACTGAGGTAGTTTCAGTGCATTCTGGAATAGATCTGTTTCTTTAGAGTTTGGCCAGAAAACAGCTTCCAGAAGACCCAAGGCTGTTCTCAATGTTTTGAGACATCATTAACGTTAGTAGCATTTCTGTGATACTCAAACACAGTCTAGGTTAGATGTTAGAATTGGGTTTTGTAACAAAGCTGATGTGTTGTGTTGGCCAACACTGCTTTCATCATTACACACACACTCAATTTAGCCTGAGCTTGTCTCTGTGTGGAAATGTTGGACTGTAAAGAAAGGAGATCTGAGGCCATGATTGGTCGTTTTATCTTCCCTCTTGAGAGAGGAGCCATGATTGGCTCGCTCATCCCAGGAAAGCGAGACAGTAAAAGATGACAATTAATCTGTCACAGCCGCACTCCAAAACACTTCACCAATCAAACACTGTTTCAACAGCTTAAACATTTCCACCCCCCCCCCTCGCACATACACACACACACCTTTCTCTCTCGCTCACTCGGATAATAAAGTTCATCATCATTTCTGCTTCTGTTGAGCCTTGAATAATTACTCATGATCGCGTTCAACAAGACACAGCTGTGAGAGACAAAGGAGAGATGAGAGGAGCTAAAAAATGGGAGAAGATTTTGAAATAGCACCTGTTGTGACATTCAGCTCTGAGTTTGTTGTATGTTGTGTGGAAGAGTCATTAAAATTCTGATTCACACACACTGTGTTGGCATTTCTTGACTTTTCTTTTATAATAACAGAACTGATTCAGATTTTGTTCAGTTTTTGGCTCCAAATACTGTGTTTTCTAGCCAGGAAGAAAGAGAGAGAGAATGAGGGCTACACCAGAGCGAGTTTAATGGAGTAGAGAGTGTGTGTTAGGGACTCTTTTCTTCTGATATCATTCTTTTCTCATCCTTACATCAGATTTCATCACTTCTCTTTCTTACCTCTACCTGCACAGCCACACAGAACGAGTCCGTCTGTGTTTAATTGAGGTGTATGTGTGCGCATTGTGTTTATTTCTGAAAGTCTGAGGTGAAACCAGTAAACAGTGAACAATTTCACGGCCACGGGTTTGTCCAAACAAAGGAAGCTGGTAGTTTCATTGAGGTTCTTCATTTGTTGCGTGTTAATGCACATTTGTAAGAGCTGGTTTAATGGTTTAATCACACAAGATTGAATATCTTAAGACGTCTAAGAAAGCAGTCAGCCAGTCGGTAGGTCAGTGTTTATGTAAATTTGTACCTCACGAAGCCTCGCTGGTTTTGGCAGATTCAGGGCTGCGTTACTGCAGAGAACCTCAGAGCGGCAGAGAGGATGCGGGCGAGAAGCCAAAGCAGGTGTATTTCCATTTCCAGATTTATGGTTTGCTAGACTTTTGGCTTGTGTGTGAATGCTAAATTTGAAGCGAGACCATCTCAGGTGTCTGCAGCCTGGTTCACTTTATTTTCATTATGTCACATTACAGTAATTCTAATTCCCAGTTACACAACAGTTTCCGTTTTAGTCCTGGAATCTGATTGGACGAGAGATCCATTACAGGATATTATACAAATCTGATATCATGCGTCTACACTAGGATGGAGTTTGCAGACTGAAATCTTTCTTCTTTTGTGTGTCATGTACAGGAAAAGCACAACTGTAGTCGGTGAAAACTGCTGTGTGTGACTGGAGATGTAAAAAAAGGGCATGAAATCTGTATGCTAACATTATATTAGACACACAGATGTTTCAATCAGTTTGCTGCAAACTTTATTAAGTATTTATGTAAAAAAATCAGGACGCAAGGCTGTGGATGAATTCTTACCCATAATGGTTGATTAACTGGTGCTAAACCTGTGCGTGTGTGTGTGTGTATGCGCATGTGTGTGTATGTGCGTGTGTGTAATTGAGCTGTGGACTGAAATATGGCTTTACGGCCACCATTAATGGCTTCTGCGCAAAGAGAAATCAAGGGAGGGAGAGGAGAAATATAGAAGCCAGGAGAGATAACACGACACAGGGAGGGAGGGGAGGGCAGAGGGTTGGAGGTAGAAAAGGTGGAGAATTTGCAGAAAACAGGAGGGGGGGGCAGAAAAGTGGGAAACAAAGGGGTGGGGGTGGCACTTCAGATGAGTACAAGATGACTGCCAGTCTTGTCTTGTAACTGGCGTGTTATGCAGGTTTTGACACTTTTGAAGAACAATGCATTTCAGTTTCAGTGTTTTTTTTTTGTTAACAATATGATTTTCTTTGTTAGAAAATAACTGATACTAAAACGTCACACACTCACATTATGTGGCAGTGATTGAATGATTGTGTTTTTGTTGATATTTTGGTTTGGTTAGGATTTATTTGTTATCTGTTTTCCATCTCTCTGTCTGTAGGGACTCATTTGTTTGTGTGAACGCTCTCAGTATTTGACATGATTGATATGCCACCAAGTAATCAGATAAAGGGGGCAGCGGGTCCTGGTAGTTGTGATAGACAGTGCCGCCCCTTCACACTTCCCTGGAAGTGTTTTTAAATAATCTGTTTAAATATTCCCTTTTAAAGAGAAGGTACATCAGTGATGACTGCTATTATCTGAGATATTAAAGGCCCTGTAAAATCGCAGCGTTCTTTTTTGTTACGTACAGTTTTAAAAGACATCATCTTATTTATAAAAAATAGCCAATAGGCTTTGAAATTTACCATGATTTGCCAAGCATCTCACCTATAGGAGATGGTTTTAAAGGACAAGACATTGTGATTGGGCAACAATTAGTTGTGCAGGATGACTCATTAATATTTTTAGTCTGTTTCACAAGAGCAGAACGGCTGTAAATTTCTTTATCTGCTAAAGGTTCATTTTGACATTTTATTTATAAAGTGTACCATAAGAAACTCGATAAATATATATAAATCATATACTGGCAGCCATACTGCTCTGTGAAAATTACTGTCTATTTATACTGCCGGTACATTGGGCTGTAAAATGAACAATGGTTGCCCATTAGAGCGAGTCTTAGATATTATGTCCTAAAACCCCAAACCTGTAAGTGAACAGCGCTGATTTATAAACACTGTAGCTAAATTTATGCATCGCCTTTGGGTTTGTTAAGTTGTTTCATGTGCCAAAATGCTTCAACATGTTAAAGATGGCATAGCTTTCAGTTTCTGTGCCTATCTGCCAGTGTTTAGCTCAGATTTGTTGTAGTGTCCAGTCACTGTGTCCTTCAACTCCCACCACCCCCACGCGCACACACACTCAATGTGTGTGTGTGTGTGTGTGTACGTAATAAATTTAATCAGTCCTGCTGTTTATATTGTCGTTTGGACTGTATTGCATTCTCCAAACCTTTAATAACAAGTAAAAAGTAATGAAGTTCTTCGCTTCAGCATAGTCTTGCCTGTTTGTTGGCTTTGCTAAACCCAAACGCTTCATGCCCTTAGCTAAGTAAGTAACTAACTAAATATGCTTAATGTGCAGTGGCAACGCATCGGCACAGAATCAGTCAGTGGTATGTTGATTTCAGTGAGTGTTTTTTAGCAAAGCAACATTAACTCCAGTGGTCACAGTTTGGTTTGAGGGGTGGAGAGATGGCAGTAGGTGTGTCTGGAAACTTTTTTTGGAAAAATCAATGTTTTCGCCATTCCTGTTGGTACCACAAGTAAAGTAATGACAGCTGTAGGGCATTTCTAAGTTGATTTTCAGTGAAAAGTGTAAACTCTGTTATTCTGACTGTTTGTTTGAGCATCCTGACACAGCAATATTAAGCAA
Source organism: Yasuhikotakia modesta (assembly GCA_036877545.1). Lineage (NCBI taxonomy): Eukaryota > Metazoa > Chordata > Actinopteri > Cypriniformes > Botiidae > Yasuhikotakia > Yasuhikotakia modesta. Next base: position 2,803 of record JBAJNP010014581.1, on the reverse strand, counting down.
TGGTTTAAGCACTGGTGCGACTTTAGGGCGGGACTTCTGCTGGGCCTGACCAATGGCAGAAGGGGACGATGTTTAAGAAATACTGGATATTATTTTTTGGTTGTATTCTTTGGTTTTTGTTTGAGAAATCTAACATGTAAACTTCTGATTTAACCAACGCTGTACGTTAAGGGTGGGACTATGTATTTATTGAACCAATGGTGGACGGTGTATCTGAGAACCTGTTATCTATTTTTGTTGTTATTTTTGTTTGGTGTCGCTAATACCACAGAAATTCCTTCACTTATCTTAAAATGTTTATTAAACCTCAAAAGTCAGTCATAAATTAGACCAACATTTACAGACACTGTATTGGTCATGTGGTCTTGATAATATTTTTAAAAGATACTTTCATGAATCATGCTGTACAGGTAAAGTACAATCTTTCAAAGATCTTTGACAGTACGATAGTACAATCAGGAGGATTGTGGAGGAACATTTCACAGGAAATGTGAAGAAGATGAAGATGAGGAGAGGATAAAAGAAAGGGAGACTTAATTCATGCTCCTTTCTCTCTCGCTCGCTCTCTTGCTCGCTCGCTGCCCGCTGTCGTCCATCATGGCTCCTATGAGCACCATCTGCTCAACATTACAGCCACTGTTGCCTGGCTACCTGCTCTCTCTCTTTTTCTCTCTATTTTTCCTGTTTTTTTCTCTGCCTTCTCTGTTTAATGGTTTTTTTCTGTCATCTGAGTCCCTTTCTCTCACCCCTCATCTCTCTCTCTCTTTCTCTCTACACTTGGTTGAGGAGACACTGGCTCACACACATTATCCGGCAGGAAAGGAGACACATCTTGTACAGCGCTCATGATTAAGCCATCTGCAGAGAGAGCAGAAGGGGAGGTTGTAATGAAAAGAGTAAGTAAAGCAGAGAGAGTGAAAGAGGAGAAAATGAGAGGAGGTGAAGGGAAATGTGGAGGAAAGAGGGAACGACAGAGAGAATGCAATGGAGACATGAGCACAGAGGTGGAAGAAATAGAGATAGATGACTTCTGAGAGGGAGAGAGAGAGAGAGAGAGAGAGAGAGAGAGAGAGAGAGAAAGGGATATCAGATCAACACTGCCCCCTGTTGGCCTCTCTGTGCACTACACGGAGACGTACGTGCAGATCAACACAAGCTTTGCTCAGCACGGCTGGTTATGGGAGACCTGCGGCTGTTTACACACTGATCGGTGTGGATTTAGCTCACAAGTGTTAATGGTTCATCATTTGTCCTGAAGAAGGGTCAATAAACAATCATGATGGTTGTGGCATGACGGTTAACTCATGGTGAGTTACGTTGGGCTCTCATGTGGGTCAATGTGATTGTTAACTACAGTAAAACTATCACAGAGGGACTGAGAGTCATTCATTGGTGTCTTTGTTTAGATCTTGGTCTGGGGCATGGTCTCAGTTTACTTCCAGCAGTAAAAGTGTTTTTCTATAACACAGCATGACTCCACACAGCTGTCTTTACTTTACACTGTGTATGTTTCTCTTCATTTATAAACTAATTGTGATCAAAGCTGAGCAATTTAATGTTATTCCTTGTTGTTGTAAAACAATGTATTAGTGTTAAATGCTTAGTCTACAAACAACACGTTGCATTTATTCTTATGTTTATTAGTACATATGAACCTGGTCAAGTTTTTAGTTAATCTTATTACAGGCTAGATGTTAATAATTAGAAACTACTATTAAATAGTATTTCTTGTGTAATTATAGTGTTAATAACTTAATGACTGAATGGTTATTGGAAATTAACAGAACTGACTGGTGAACAGAACAGTTTTTGATCGACTCTTCTCTTGTGCTGTTAGGATCAAGGTGTGGTCGGAATGACACGGCAAGCGGGTGGAGTCCAGCCTCACGGTGGACCGGTGAGCGTGGCCTCTGCCGGGCCTAACGGGGCGGGGCCTGGTGGTTATCTGGCCAATCCACAGCAGCAACAGCAGGCGGCCATGATGAAGCAGATGATGGCGTTGGAGCAGGAGAAGAGAGTCCAGCTACATATGATGGAGCAGCAGAAAGCTCAGCTGATGAGAGAACAACGACAACAACAGCAGCAACAGCAAATCCTGGCTGAACAGGTGAGAATCATTTACAGAGCGACCATTGACTTTCTGTTACTGACTGATGACATCAACAGTCTGCAGTCAGTAAGATTTGCATTGGTGAAATAGATATTAAATGGTTTTAAAAGCTTTTTTAGATTAATACACAGTGAAGTCAAATATATAATTAAATTGGCAAAAATTGACAAATACAAGCATTTTCAGAGATGGTTTCATTATTTTGGATTTTTGGTGTGTGTGTGTGTCCTGCACAAGCATTTACAACCTAGCATTAATATTTCAGAGGTTATAATTAAAACGTAAATTCTGGCAAGATCTGTCACTGTCTCTAATACTGTTGCAATCAGACACATTGTGCTGCTAACACACAGCAGCCCATGTGTTTTTCTAACAGAGAAGGCAGTTTTGCTGAGTTTCGAATGATGTTTTTATTATGTTTTGAAAGAACATTGTCCTAATAGCTTTATGTCAAGGTTCAGGTGGGTCGCAGTTTTGTTTTGGTGTGTGGGTGTGTGTGTTTGTTTGTGTGTGTGTGTTCTGTGCAATTGCTTGCGATTGCTGATAAGGATTGTGGATATTGATCTATTGTTTTCCGCTTTGCTTTCCATCTTTTTCCAGTTGCAACAGCAGCAGCATCTCCCGAGACAGAGGAATCCGTACCCACTCCAGCAGTTTCAAGGCAAGACACACACACATACATACATACAGATA
>JBAJNP010014580.1:0-10827 GCA_036877545.1 Yasuhikotakia modesta | reverse complement strand
CATTCTTAAAGAATGACATGATGACAAAAAGAATGACAAAAAGTTCCACTAACATTTCTGATAAGAAGAACAAGAAATTAAATGTTTTTTCTCAATCAATTTCCTGCTTGGATTTAAATGCATCACAGAGAGATTGTTCATCATTGAGCAGATTTTATGTACAGACAAGCTAAATATCTGTTTATTCCTCCATCAGTTCTTTAATCGTAGATTATTTATTTGTCTTTATCAGTATCTTTGTTTTGTGATACTTCCACAAAAACAAAACTGTAACAGTTGATAAGTCTGTTAAATACCTATTGGGCTTGTTTATTTTCCTCATGTTAACCATCAAATATGATTGTTTAACAGATTAGTGAATGTAGCTTTTAGCTGTGCATTCACATAGCATAAACATATGTATACTCCCATATTATGTAATATAACAGTGTCACACTCATGAAGGAAAACAAGAAATGTCAATTGACGTTTTTTTGTATATTCCTGTCATGTGTTATGTTTGCATCAATAACAAAATGTGAGATTCAGCACCCCTTTAGCTGCTGTGTCTGCGGTCACGGGTGTTTATAAGATGATTCATTCATTTCTTTGTCCAGGTTGGTTCTGTGGCTCCGGGCTGACCATGCCAACCTTGCCATGGGCAGAGCAGGGGGGGTGACTTTGTAGCTTTACCTGTGTGTGGTCTGTGTGATTATAATGGAGACACTGACAGGTTCGGACAGTCGTCGGTTAGTTTCAGTTAGTGTCTTAGCTGGAAACTGTGTATGCTTTGATCTTAACTGACTCTGGCGGTCTTTGTTGAAGGTAAGTGTGAACGCACCATATTTGTTTGGATAGTGTTTGTGTGTGTGTACAGATTATCAAAGAGCTGAGCTGGAACAGACGAGATTGTTTCTGTGCATGTGGTGTCAGAGGTTCTGTTATTACTGGAGCATGCTAAGGCAAGCATCTCTTTTGCTGTTCCTCATACTATGAGTTATTAAACAAACCCCTCGATTTCAATACAGTATATGTCCTCCACTATTGGTGTCAGTGTGTGTGTGTGTGTGTGTTTGTGTGTGTGTGTGTGTGTGTGTGTGTGTGTGTGTGTGTGTGTGAAGCCCACATATATATGCTCTGTATTTCACAGTAAGTGTGACCTCACTTTCACACTGTGGACATGATAGTCTGATATTGGTCAGCTGTGTCAGCAGGTGTGTGGCTTACCAGAACATGATAGATAGCTAGATATGGTCACACAAATTAACATTTTATACCTTTGTTTTTCAGGAGATGCGGGTCAGTTAAAACCTCAACGTCTGTGAGGAGTACAGGACATATATACACTTCAAACATCTGACACCAGAACACAAACAACGTTTTATTATTACATCCTATAAGTTCATCCTAATATTACAGAAAAGGTGGGTTTCAGTTTATTCTAAAATAACTCTGTTATAAATCTGTTGAATTAATATTCTGTCACATATACCAAAGTATTTTCCAACTTCATGCTGATAATTTGCATTTACATTTGAGAAATGCAAAATAGATACATTTTTGTTGGCGGTTTCAGACCTTTGGACCTACTGCACATTCTGCACAACAGCTGTCAGGCATAACTGTTTGTCCCAGTGGTGATGGAACTGTTGCATTGTGGGAAAATAATTCTGTAGATGCCACCAGGGAGCTGAAATTCAAATGAATAATCCATGTCAATCAGAAGTGCAAAAAGCAGTAAAAAGGAATGGGACAGCCTTCTCATCTTGTTCCCCTTTTCTCTTTCGCGTTTTCAATCTCTCTCTGTTATCATAAGCTCATTCTTATTGCAGGTTTTAAGCCCCGCCCCCTTTTTCTTCCTCTCAGGGTCTCGAATCTGTAATCAGAGTTTGGGGTCTGTCAAGATAAGAGAATAAAGAAAACAGGCTTACCTGTTCTATTGTGTGTGATGGAGACCATTCTTCTCATAGTAGTTTTAGTCTGATTGTAGGGAGTTGTAAATTATGATTTAAAACCTACTGAGGGGAAGCTTAGAGCTTGACATTATTTTCGACGAATGAAAATGCAGGTGAAAATATTTGAGTAGTAAGATGTACTATCTTAAGATTCTAGGTCAGGTCTGTTTTTCTCTTTCTTGCCCACTGTAAATTTTCAAGTTAAGAAATGTTCAATTGTTTTAGGCACAATTTGCAAGATTTTGGGTAAATGTTAACACTGCAACTTTTATCTTTTTTATTATCATCTATGTTTGAAACAAAAAAATTCAAACTTTGCAGCTTTAACATGTAAAATCAACACATTTTATATAATGTTTTTGATCATTTATTCTAAGCTAATTCCTTGCTCTGTAGACTTCTGAACACACATTATTTGAATGATTTTGATGGGCCGCATGCTACAGACGTGTCATGCACAGAAACTAATTTGCACAATGTAACCAATTACAATTGTGTATTTAAAATCTGTGTTTGGGGGCAGCAGACCTGACAATAGGCTGAAGATGTGCTAGACACACGAGTACAGGTGAAGCATCTCACGCCTTTACTGGTTGTTCTGTGTGCCTGTCTGAGCACGTTCATAGCAGCTGTATTCAAGTCAGTTCAGAGTGGTAGCCAGTGAGACAATAGCTTAGCAGACACCTATAGGGACTCTGCCTTTTAAAATTTGCCTTCATCCTTCCTTGTGTGTCAGCTGTAAACGTCACCGTGATTCCTCTGAGCTTGTGTCCATGTCACAACACCCTGAGGTGAAAGGGCGTGTCCGTCTGTTCCGAGGAACTTCATGCTGAAAAGCATTATGGGATAGGTTCTGTCATGTGCTAATGCTACCCTCCACCCTTCTTCTTGCACAGGCATGTTTGGCTCTCACGGTGGCTGAGGTGTTGTACCCGGTCCTACCAGATGTGTTTCAGGCCATTCCAGTAATTTTTGGGTACTAAAATGTGACGTGTCCCTTTAAAATCCCTCATCTCCATTGTCTGCACCGTGTGGCTGGTTTAACACAATAACACTGATTGCATGTTTAGCAAGTCTGAATGCAGTTAATGGACATACTGGTTTTTCTAACTGGTTTTATAACAGAAACCATTAGAATCCAGAAAATTAGCACAAAGGTGTGTTGTTATTCACATTCTTTATTCATTTTGCCCCAACAGAGCTGACAGCAGGGTGTGTTAATTCATCATTCAAGTGAATCAGTAAGAAATGACACACTTTACCGTTAATCCACACAAAAAATTGTTGTTGATGTTTTTATGACTTTTCCTTGTTCAGTTCAAATTTAGGACTTTCTTTCTTTCGTTCTTTCTTTCTTCCTGCCTGCACTCAGCATGTCATTACAGACACAGGTTTGGTTAAACTCACTGATGTGTGTAAATGGCTTTAAATCTGTACTAATCATGACAGCATTGCTCCACAGTCAACATAACACTGGACTACACACACGTTCCCTGAGTGACAACCAGCCTAACACGCCTGGGTTTACTTCTCACTGCTTGCTTGTTTTCAAACTTGTGACTTTATATGTATGCATGTCAATGTATGTGCCTCTGAATGTAGAAGTGTTGGTATGTATGTGTGTGTGTGTGTGTGTGTGTGTGTGTGTGTGTGTGTATATATTACTTGTGTTACTAGTAGGGCTAGTAACTTATTGACCATAATTTACAGTGAGGTCTCTGGGACAATAATAGTAATTCTTTGTGCAGCGGTGGCTCCCAGTGGCTTGCCTTGGGTTAAATCCCTGATCTCCATAACAGGGATCAGTACGGAGTTTCCCACGGACCCCTCCACCCCCCCTTTTCACACTGATATACTAGCCAGAGGCGGATATGACCAGCAGAGTTTCACAGCATCTTTGTTTTCATCTAGAGAAATGCAAGAATGTTTCCCTCTATGGACCATCCCATAATAAGTGCAATGTGTGTTATGGACCTTCATCATAGTAGGTATTGCCATTTATTTGTTGAAGTGACTTATATAGTGTACTATATAAAAGTTTGTCATATGTATGTGTTATCTTACTGGTTTACAGCATGCAATTTAAAAGGAAACGGGGGGTGTCTTAAAGCTTAGGGGCAAAGAGCTGAGCTGCGTACTGACAGATACTGTTGATCCAGAGGAGGTGAAAGAGAGAGAGAAAGAAAGAGGAAGAGGGGACGAGAGAGGGGGAGGTGAGAAGAAGAGGGGGAGGAGAAGCAAATGGTAGAATGGGGAGGGTTGAGCAAATGGGTGAGAAGAGAGAGAGTGCACTACACACACACACACCCCTTTCTGTGCTCTCAGTGAACAGACTCATCCTCACATGGTTGCAGAGAGTGTGTTTTTGGAGTTGTGAGAAACACACAGGATTTAATCCAGCACCGTGAGGAAACCTAACCTGAATAAGCTCTGCTTAGACACAAAAACTGCTGAAGCTTGGATTCTTTATTTGGAAACAGAAGTGGACCTGTTCTCTACCTCTGAGGTATGCCAGCTGTATTTCCTTGCTGTGTTTCACTCTTTCAAAGTCTTCTGTAGAACTGGACAATTGGTGTCTGCTGGTTGGACCTGAGCGTCCCTGTCCTTGTGTGTAAGTGGACGGCTGACAGTGATGAATGCCACACTGCTAGGTTAATAAGGTTTACTCGCCCATGGAGGCTTTGAAAAGTCTTGTGTGTTATTGTTGGGCAATCAATATCCAGTGTGTGTGACGGTTTGTTTTGGGAGTCTCTGAAACAAATGGTTGTGTGACCACAGAGCCCTTCATCCAAACGGAAATGAAGGAAAGAGGAGGAATGATTTCTCATCTGTCAGCAAATAGTATCTCTTTGTTTCTTTCTTTCTATCTCATGTTGACTAATGTGTGTGTGGTATATTACGGTAACAGTATATTACTTATATCTAAATCTCCCTGTCTCAAACTTTGTCTTACCTGTTCTGTCATTAATTGGCTGTATTAATTACAGTTTCTGTGTAAGTAGGCAAGTAGATTAACAAAATGCTTTGGTTTTGAATGTATTGGGTGTATATAACTGCCAACAATGACTCTTCAATCTGTGTGTGTCTGTGAGTTTAGAGCCATGTTTGGTTTGCTGTGTTAACTCATAAATGGTAGCACTATTTAAAAGTTTTACTGTAAACCACCAAAACAGCTCTAGGGTAATACTGTGTGTGTGTGTGTGTGTGGTCCACAGTTGTGTGGAATGTAATTTATTGTGATTTCATGTGTGGCAAAACAGCTGAGAACATAAGATGATTCTAAGGAAAGATGGACAGCAGACAGCCAATAGACGAGAAGATGGGCTTTTGTTTTAAAAAGACTGCACAGACAAAATCGAGTGATGCAGTGAAGTCTGTGCTTGAGTTAAAGTGAGTTTATTTTTGTGTTTTATCAGTGGAGCTTTAATTGGAAAACTATCTGTGTGTCGTCATGCTTATGCTGAGAGGCAAAACCTTAGAATTTGTGGCGTGGTTTCTAAGATGTTTTGTCTTGGTTATTTAAAACTGTATAAAATATACCTCATGTTTGTAACATAAGTCCATTTTTATTCAGTTTCATGTCTGTGACTTGTCTTGCTGCTTTTGAATTCCCTGTTTTGAGTGAACGCACTTCAAGAAACACATTTTGCACATCAGTAATAGAGAGAGAGAGGACACTTCGCAGGATAGAAGGCTAGTAGTCTGATGCACTAATGTGTGAGGTTTATAGCGCTCTGGCCTCACAGGGTCACTGTAGCAGGTTTCAGCTGTTCAGAGACTGAGAGAGAGAGACACTTCCTCGGTCGCCCTTACCCAGAGTTCTCTTAGCCGTCTGTGTCAATATGAATGAATTACCTTTCTAGGCTGTACAAAGGAGCCCAGGCGGACCAGACAAAGCCCCCTACATGCTTAAGTCTATGAGCAAACATAGCAAACAATGAACCACACTCTGCTACCCCACTGTGTCACTGACTTCCCCCTCTGCTGTCCACAATCAGGTCCTATAGCCTTGAGGGACACAACCTGTTTTTTAGGATCTCATATCTGGACTTTATCGTCTGCGTTTGACTTGCTGCTATCTTACGCACTTTAAGCTACAGATTAGCCTCAATAAACACACACCTCCTCCTTTAAAATGGCATGATCACACAGTCAAATTGATTTCCAAGCCCAGTGGCTTTGTGGTGAGGGTCAACACGTGTGTGTGTGAGACACTGGTTGGGCTTTGAATTGTATAAACAAGAAGCATGTGACTGGACTGTAGTGAAATATAAAAATAACATATGCTTTTGACTTACTGTAGGAATTATAGACCCTGGGGTAGATGTTGGTTATTCAAGTGAAATGGGGCATTTGTGTTCAGTCATGAGTGTGTGTGTCAGTTTGTATGCATGCACATGTATTTCTCATACACTTTATGGGTTTGTATTTGTATAGAAGTGTATATTTATATATATATGTGTGTGTGTGTGTGTGTGTGTGTGTGTGTGTGTGTGTGCGTGTGTGTGCGTGTATACGTATTAAAGCAGCCATAGCATTTAGCTTTGCTCTGAAAGTGTGTTATGTGAAACTAAGTAACAGAATGGCGTCTTAAGACTTGAGGGCATTTTGTATCCTTCTTCTGCCCCACTGAGGGCATCAGGGTGAGATGTGGGGGGATTCTTAAATGGGTCACAGCATGCTTTAAGTATACATTATCAAACATAATATACTGCAGAAGGATGAGAGAGTTTGTCTGTCAAAACGGTGACCAAGTTTCATACGTTGTTCTGAAACAGTGATCAAACACACACATTTATTGTCTATAATCATTATGGATTAACTGTGACATCCTGGCCCTGGTAAACCCATTAGAAGCAATGTGTGATGAATGAGGTGTGTGTGTTGTGTGTGTGTGTGTGTGTAATATTCCCTATTCTCCGCAGCTAATGTGTGTTTCCTAATGCAGCGTGTCCTGTATTCATTCAGCGTAGCTCCTTTTACAATATTAACACATGACAGGGAGTGTGTTTAAGCGCAGAGCCCCGGGAGGAAAGACATGAGATGTGACAGGATAATGGAAAAGCAGAAACTGAATCGCAAACATACATTTCTTGTTTTGTTTCTTTTTCGATGTTATAGTTAATATCTAAGTCTCATGTCTCTGAAAATAACATGAGCAATAATATATTTACTCTGTTTTGTTTACTTATAGAACTTGTTTGTTTTTTAGTCAGATTTTTCAATCTTTGTGGGGCCATAATTTCTAAAAAAAATATCCCCACATATTTGTGCTAAGTAACAGGGCTAAAGCTAGTCTGTCTAAAACATTTGTAGTGGTGCTGTTATCCCTTTAGGGTCACAGTGTTTGACCTTTAACCTTTAATACATGCAGCACACCGACACGTCATGACTGGAGTGTTTTGTTTTTAGAAATACTGTACTTTAGGTTTCTATGTTAAGGGTGTGTGTTGAGTAAATCTGTGTGACTGTGTCTGACAGTCACGCATAAGTCATGTTTCATAATGAATATTGAAGACATCTCCTCTGGGCTCTTAAATCCTGTAAAACTGGAAAAATGACATTTCTGGCTTGTGCGCTAAAAAGACGGTTGTTTCAAACGGTGTTCCGTGAGGAAGTCATTACAACAAAGGCAAACAATGGAATATGCTGATGGCTGGGAGCGTGTGGATATGGGAAGTGTGTGTGTGTATTTAAACATTAGTAAGGTGATTTGTGTGTGAGAGTGGGCAGGGAAATCTATGAATGGACTGCTAACACTTTCTCTGAGTCACGCAACTTTAGCCTAACTATAATCAAGCTCAATTCACATCCATTTTGCCATTTAGCATTTAAATTTACCTGTCACAACTAAAGCCTTGATCTGACACACATCTGAAACTGCTTTAATCCCCACAGATCTGTGGAGACAGGCATCACAGCTGCAGGCAATCCCACAAATGATTGTCTCATTCACTTAACGACTTTGGAGGGCCGATTGACAAGAATAATGTGAAGAAAGAGAGTTTAGGGTTTACACGTGAAGTTTTCAACTTGTCTGAATTTGTGTGAGTGTGGCCATTTTAAACTCAGGGAAAGATACACTTGGCGGTCGACTTAATCTGAGCTGTTCTCGTGTCTGATTTGCCTAGCCTCCTTTCAGCCAAGCACAATAAAACCCCCTTCAGCACGGGCCGGCCAAAGAAAAAAGACTGGCTTTCAATATCCTCCACTGACCTGGAAGAGATCGGATCTTTGGATGAAAGGAGTGAATGCTATTGCATGCTGGTCTGTTTTACTGTCAAAGTAACCTTTTTTAAGGGACTCTTGAGTTTCCTCAGTTTTGTCCTGTGGTGTATTGGTGGCGGTTTTGTTGGGCCTTTTCTGCTCATTGAGCCCATGGAAGCTTATGCTTATGTGGATAAATGCAGCCCTTTGCTTTGAGCAAAATCTGTCACAGTAGCTCTGTTTGGTACAAATGTAATGGCTACAAATGTGGTACAAATGTGAAGTTTCATGGCTTTTACATACAGCAGGGTTAGAGAATTGCATTAATATATGGTCACACTTACTGCCTGGGGGCACCACAGTCCAGTTTATGCACATTGTTTGGTTGCGAGCTGTGTTTTGAAACTCCTTCAGGCCTGATGTTGTCATCTCAGAGGTAATCTCTGGTTCATGAGTTTGGTGTGTATATTTAACTGTACTTGTTCCTGGAGTAAATGCAAGTTTGACAGTGTTTCTGTAGCTCCATTGGTAGGGCTTTGCGTTTGCAGCGCAAAGGTTGTAGGTTCGATTCCCAAAGGAACAGTCGTACTGAAAAGTTGTATACTTTGAATACACTGTAGGTCGCTTTGTATAAAAACATCTGCCAATTGCAATGTTGTTTTATGGTAATTTAGTTAAATTTCTCAGGTTTAGTCATCGTTCACATAAAAATGAAAGTAAAAAGAAAAAATTCTACTATAGACTGTTGTGTTTCCCCCTAAAGTTCACTTGAAAGCCAAGGTGTCTTGCACCAAATGTCAAGTCATTTATTTTTATAGCACGCTTGAAAACAATTGTTTGTGCCAGAGTGCTGTACAATACAATTTATCACTGGGAATCAAATCACTACTAGTTGCCATCTCGACCTTAGCAACTTTCTTTGTAGTCAATTTCTCTTCCTCCTCTCCATTTATCATCTGGTGGGTGCGATAAACGTCAGTGTTAAGCCCTGTATTGTTTTCTTCATTGAGGTTATCCTTTTCTAAAACGGAACATCTACCATTGTTATGTAGACGATACTAAGCTCTGTGTCCCACTAACAGATCACAATTCTACTTTAAGATCTCTCTTTAACTGCCTTATAAACATTTAAAGGGGGGCGGCTACCAACTTTCCTTCCTTAATGAATGTATTGTTTAGCTACTGTACCCTTATGACATCAAAGACTTGTGACCGCTATTATGATTGGTTAATATCTGCATACAGTCAATGATTGGTCAGACCAAGTTAGATGTATACTGAATAAGTATTGATATGTAAATGTGGGCTCATTGATGTGATGTTAATACTGTGAGAGGTTCAACTACAGTTTCGATGTGACTTGTATGATTTTGGCAGAACAAACAGCTTTGTCATTAGCAGTCTGGTAACGCGTGTTCGCTGTTGACGTACTTCGATGAGACACCTTCTGTGGGACATGACAGCCTGCTGTGGTGGGAAGGTGAGAACTAGTGTAGATGGTTGCGTATGTGAGCGGCTTTCAGTTGTGTATTAGCAGTAAGTGTGTGAATTGGAGGCAGGACTCACTCTGGATTGAGTCTGAATTGTGTGTGGCACTGATGTGGTAATGGGGTATTGATTTGTAGTGGTTTGGCCAGTGGGTGTGTGTGCCTTAAAAACAGCTCAATTGTGTTTCAGTAAATGGTTGCGTTTTGCTGTCTCACACATGCACACACACACGCACGCAACATCAAAAAAAGATAAGATTCATTGGCTTTCCACCGTATAGAAATCATCTACTGAGAAATCTATTGTTGCTAGACACACAACAACAAACAGAGCCTTCTTGTAAAGTTAGTTCCTGTTTCCAGAAATGAGGGTGGAAATAATGTTGCAATAATCCAATATTAACTTTTTACATAACTGTAGGCTTTTATGTAATTTTTATTAAGACATTTTTACTAAAAATATTTATTCTTATTGTTAAGGAAAGAAATGAATAAGTACACCGTGTTGTCTTATGAAGAATTTCATGCCTGGTTGTTTTTGTCTTTCTGCCGTTTGCATGTGACATTCCGACACCCTCGTGCCCAAAACAAAGGCTCAGGTCTGTTTTCCTCCCTGTCCTCGTTCTTTTCTTAAAGAAGCATTTTGTTTGCATGGATCTGCTTGTTGATGCAGGTGCAAAAACAGAAAAAAATGACAGAATGTTGGAGTCTCAAAATTACCTCTCCTTCACAAATAAATGCTCTACGGCCCTAATGGATAGCTTGAAGCCTTATGAACAGCCTCGTTTTGTCTCTCTCTCTCTCTCTCTCTCTCTCTCTCCATAGACCTGTCAGGGCTTGTAGGTCCTCATCAGCTGTGAGAGTTTCTGCTGGTTGACCTCAGGTGTGCTGAGGAGGGGTTGTGGAGCGCTGGTATGGCTTCCCTCAGCCCCCACAATGCCCCCAACCCCCATCCCTCCTTTACTTTCCGTTGGGGCTTCCTGCCAGACGAGAAAAGCCGTAGGCATAAAGCCAAAACCTGATCATACCTCTTATTCACTGTCAGCTATAGGAATCCCAGCCCTATGTATGTGTGTGTGTGTGAGCAGCCAGCGTTTGCAGTCATTCTCTCACACAGCACTTGATACAAGCTGACCATGCGTGCATTGAGCGGTTGGTCAGTTTAAACTTGCCACGGTTTGTGGGTCAGACTTAAAGAG
>JBAJNP010014579.1:0-10828 GCA_036877545.1 Yasuhikotakia modesta | reverse complement strand
GGGATGGGTTCCCCATATTATTGTATTCCATGGCCATAAAGGGCATTAGCAGCCAACAGACCAACCCAGATCAAGTATCAGTCGATACTAGCTAAAGAGAGCAGTCTTTCTCTCTCTCTCTTTCTCTCTCTTTATCTCTCTCTTTCTCTGGCCGTTCACTTTAAGAGGGCTGATGGGGTTAAAGTATACATTGCGATTATGTCACGCAGTAAAGTGAGATTCTAAAAAATTGCTTGAGTTAGCACAGTGTGTTTTTAAAGATATTGTTACTGTCTTATTAGGGAGAAATCAATGCCGTCTGCAGAAAGTGCACATTTATATCGCAGACTGGGCTTCTCTCGTCACGGCTTCTCCCAGTGTCCCTTGTTCCGCTCGCTCTGTGGGGCGGCAGCGATGGAGGTTATCCTGTGGTTAATGTGACATGGCTGTCTGCGACCTTGCTGGTTGTTAACTGCCCGGATTATTATTGTGATAATGTGGCAATTAAAAGGAAAGCACTCCATCAAAATAGTGGGGCTTATAGTCTCAGAGATGAATGCATAGAGATTACCAGCCAGGGGAAATGCATTAAGACTGCAATCCATTTCCTACTGTAGCCTACCTCCAGCAGAGGATGCTATTATGGCTCGTCTTCATTGATATCCATTCCCGATCAATAGTGCCAGGCTGAGGTTTAAAAAATAGTAAAGTAAATCAACAAGGTAGAGTTAGTCTTCAATATAAAGGATGAAAAATCAAACCTCATCTCTAATTACACATCTTATGTCTGCACAAGCATCTGCTGTGCATGAGTTCATACTGGCCTAAATCAATCACTGACAGCTATTAAAAAGCCACATACTGTACAATGTGTGCTTCTGTCCTGCTGACTGTGAATATCACATACAACAAATGCTGTTTTCCTGGTTGTTCAAATGCCTTTAAATGATTTCTTTTTGTTTACTCAGAAAAGGTTTTTCAAGAAAGAATTTTTCTTTTCCAGATTTTTCCTGAAATTCTTCCTAAAGTGTAATCAGAACTGTTTGAAAAATGCAGGGAACCCCAGAGACATGAGACGGTTCCAGGTGAGAATTCAGATTATAGAGCTTAAATGAATAACAGCTGATGCATTGGCTTCATTTGGACACATAAACAAATAATAATATGCTTTGTGGTCTTAGGTGGTAGTTTCCACTACAGTAAATGTCGATGGCCATGTCCTGGCCGTTTCAGATAACATGTTTGTCCATAACAATTCCAAACATGGGCGGAGGGCGAGACGCCTGGACCCCTCTGAAGGTAAGATGTTTCCTAATGTGTCGTTTTATGGAACAATTTCTTCTTTAAAAAAATAAATATATTTGCAAAATAAATAGATTCGGGTGAAATTTTGTTTGGTCACTCATTTGTTTAGTAAAGTGAAAAGTCAAACTTTACCACACTACATGCTGACAATCCTCAACTAGTTCTATGAGTACAGGTTTTTTAGGCTCTGTGTATCTGTAGGGTCGAGTTGCACTCTGTAATGTCACTTTTGATACATTGTGTTTAAAGTTCGCACAGAAATTCACCTCCCAGCTGACCTCTGAACAGTTCCTTTATTTAAGAACTGTTAGAAGAGCAACCATTGTACAATAAGTAACACTCCTTTGTTGAAACCTCCCCAACTGAAAAAAGTTGTCGTTCTACTTCAAGACTGTTTTGTAATTCCCTGAAGACAAGAATATGAAGTGGAAATCACTGACAGCAAGGCATTGTGGGAAATGGGCAGGCTTTTATCTTTAACACACTAGAATACTCATGCAGATATTGAAAAGGGGAACAGCTGTTTTGTTGCACCCCAACAGGTGAATGCAAATCATGGCCATTGGTTTTGTTTACTTTCATCTATTCTTGTATTAAAATTCCCTGTTTCCAAAGATGTTTACCTCCACAACAAAGGACTTTCAAAAGTGATCTCAAGTCAAAAGTTGTACAACTTTGCATCCCTGTGATACTATTCGAGTAATGAACATGCAGTAATGTGGTCTGAAGTTGCTCCAGCAACCCTTTGGTTTGCCTGTTAGCTCACCAAGCAGCAACCAATCAATTCCTGTCCATAGCCAGTGGAGACTGGGGCAGTCATTCAGTCAGCCTGTCTGCCTCCACACTGCCTGCTCATAGACGAATTTACGATAAAAGACAAAAAATCTTAATGGTTTTATTGAGCTGAGTGGTACACAGACACCAAAGAAAACAATTGTTTCAAATGAGCTCTTACAGTCATAGGACTTCCTGTTAATCCTTTAAACTTGTGTTGACGTTATGTAGTACAGGGAAACACTAGTAAACTGGTAATATAATTTACAATATGTTTCCTAAATGTTACAGGAACATTGACAATGGCCTACTCTAACACAGATTGTGTGATGTGATTTTGTTTTCCGAAGCAGCCACTCCATGCATTAAAGCCATCAGCCCGAGTGAGGGGTGGACGACTGGTGGGGCCACCGTTATCATCATTGGTGACAATTTTTTTGATGGGTTACAGGTGGTCTTCGGCACAATGTTGGTTTGGAGTGAGGTAGGTTATGAAAAATGCAGTTATTAGGCTTTGAATATCACTTTTATCTTTTTTCTTTTATTTTTGCCAATAGTTAATAGCAATTTAACTGTATTACCTTTAAAATTCACACAATTTTATATTATTTAATTTGTTATTTATTTATTTATTTATTTTACTTATTATTTATTTATATTATTAAAGGTTTTTCCATGTAATTTTTTTCATTTAATCAATTATTTTAAATAGGTTTCAACAATCCAAAGTTTATTGCTAAATAAAACTAAGCATCTACTATACGGCTAAAATCTATAACTGTGTCTTAAGTAGTGAATCACTCTTTAGCTCCAATATTACCTTTGTCTTGTAATTTGTAGACAGTGCTTGTGTATTGAGTGTTTGTGTACTGAACGTGTGCTATGATGGCTTCTAGCTCATCACACCTCATGCCATCCGGGTGCAGACGCCCCCCAGACACATCCCTGGGGTCGTGGAGGTCACACTCTCCTACAAGTCCAAGCAATTCTGCAAAGGAGCTCCGGGGCGCTTTGTCTACACAGGTATACAACACTTACTGCTGCCTGCAGCCTTTACTATTATTTCCATCACAAAACATTTTAAACACATTTCTTTGAGGTTGATCTTTTCTGTCCATTTCCTCAAGTGCTTTGGCTGTCTTTGTTAAGGTAAGCTGTTGCAGCCTGCATGGTTTTTGGTCTTTATAGACATTTTCCAAAATGGTATACTGTCCATAATACCGATTGTGTCTTTACCTTATGTCCATTCTCCTGTGTCCAACAGGCAGGACGAGTATCATTTAGTCAAATCATTGCTTTTCACACACCGATTATTCCATCAGAATAATCCAGATGCCAGTCAAGGCAGGCAAAAGGTCAGATCTAGGACTGTTTGGTACGATAAGGAAATGTCAGGGCTATGTTCAGTCTGTCTGTAAAACATCAGCTTTATCTCAATGCATTTCTCACTGTCTTTGTTCAAAGCGCCACTCATTCAGATGCATTGGCCGTGTAAGCAGCAAAAAATTTTACAAAGGAGAAGACGAGCCTGTCTTACCACCGGCCATTCCTTTGCAATGCTAATGCCTGCTTGGACTGACAAGATGGTTTGACTGACAGCTGTACTGCATGTCGCTTTCATGAACCCTGTATTGAGAATACCTAGATTTTTTTCCAGACAAATTCAAAAGAATAATCTCAATGCGAAGGAGGTGTGAAACTTACAGATCTGTAAAATATCAGAACCGAAAAGCAAATGTAACTAATTGCAAACAATAATAAGCAAATAGCAAAATTAATTGTAGGTCATACAAGATACTTGTTTCAGACACGACGGTCACACACACACACAATAATATATTATTATATTTATATTTGTTTATTTATGTAGAGATTGGAATTTTTGGTTAAACTTTTACTTTAAAACACAACACACCCTTTAGTTTCCCAGAATGCATCTCCTTATTGTACACTGCAAATTAGATTCACACATACATATTTCACATTGTGAATTTGTGGATGCACGGACGTACATCCAGCAACTTATTTACTGTGCCAGAGATGTGTGATATTCATGCATGTGAAATGAAGCAGGCTTTTAAATACTAAATAGGCACACTGTGTATAATTGAAGAGGAATGAGAGAGCATCTAACCTCAATGATGTCTTTCCCACAAGAGATTTCCCATAAGCTTCAGTGAGCTCAACTTTACGCCACATTCCAGCTCAAATCAAACTCATTCCTTATCATCAGAGGCTTCTAAATGAACGCCAGCCAGTTTTAATATTTTGAAAGAGATACATTTAGGTCATCAGAAATTCGGGCCGTAGGGATTGGGAGGGGGTGTCTGTGGATGCAAACTGTACATTAACGAAAGAAACTGGCATCTCTACACAATTTTTTTTTTATCATATTCCTTTTATCTGTCTTTCATTAGCAGTAATGGACCCCTGAAATGCATCAAGACGGTCAATGTGCCCATTCTACTGATTGTAGACTGACTGCTGTATCTTTGGTGGAGCAGTGGTTAGGAAGACAAGTAGCAATGTTAAATGCTAGCACAGGAAGTGACAGGGCTGTTACAGGGAGATCAGGGGCTGTTACTCTGCAGCTGCTAGCTGTTGCTTTGCTATTGTTAACATTAGAGTTAGGGAAGCTACAGTACTGCAAATGAACTCGACCAGCCAGCAAAACAAACTTTGACACATAAAATAAGGATCTTGGTTAAGGTGACAGGATTAACAGCATTAAATCAATTTTCAGTGAGAAACCTCTAGCTACTGCCCAACACTACTTACCACTACAGGGAAATGTCAAAGATTGTCTCTCTTTCTGCACATGGCACAGTCTAGTTAGAACATCTTGTTAGATTAGCAGAATGTTAAACTCATTCTCACTTTCTGTGTTGCAGCTGATGCCTGATAACTATTACCGTGTTCTTTCTCACATTTACCCTCTTCTGTCGCATTCTCCCTTTGGAGAGATCTTCTTCACTCCCATTCTGTGTTAGTTCTGCTTTCTGCCTGCATGTATCATTAAGTCCTTCAGTCTACGAGCACATGTCTCTCTTTATCTTTCTTTCCCTGGAGGTTAAGACTCCCCAGGTGTTGAGTTTGGAGGAAGAAGGGTGAGATGAGTGTGAAGTGCCTGAGGGTATTGACTTTCCTGGGAAAACACAGCTCTCTAAAATCAGTAGCCAAATACTGCAATAACTCAACAGCCATTGATCGTCTTTTCCCTACGGTCACATTGATCTATACATTACAAGCTCTGAGACTAGCAACATGAATCCAGCTTACGCTAACACAACCCCTTCCATTTGACAGTATCTTACTGCTTCTGCTGTAATAATCATAATAATAAAGGAGAAGTAATGTGTTTAGTGAGAAACAGCTAAATGACAGCACAGTAGCAAATCACAGCTCTGGATTGGTTAATTTGTTCAGCACAGGGCGTACCATGTTACACTGTTAAAAATGATGTTTTACAGTTTGCATGCTGTTGTTTTTTTAAATGAATCTCTGTGAAAGTTTGTGATAACTTTGTGATAGTTAATAAATCCCAGAACTCCAAAAAGTATGTTTTTGGTTTATGTCACATTATTAGAAATCATATAAGAAACATTAGACCCTGTTTGTATCATATGTATCATTTTATTTGCTTGCCTCATTCGGGTAAATGCACAAGAATAAAACGACAGTTGTATCCTTACATCTTCCTGAGAGGGAAGGGTATATTCCCCTAGTGGTGCTGTATGCATTCCAAGCAATTGCACAATATCCTGGAGACAGTGGCTGAGAGGTGGTGCGGGACTGTTAATATAAAGTACACTGGGCTCTAGGGCAGCAAACTGCCTGTCAGAACACGCCTGATGTCTTCCTGGCTGACAGCCTTTGGCATTGCAAACAAGTTCTGTAGCATCTTTGCTGGGTGAGACCTTTTGTTTAAAAGTTTACTGTTTACTCAGTGTTGAGTTAGGCAGTGGCAGGATGAATTTCCTCCTTGACTACCTGATCATCTAGTTCTTGGTACTCTGTTAGTCCTTAATCTTACCTTGTTTAAGCAGCAATTGTATATAAGGTGTTGTTTTGTAAAGCTAATGGCCACCATGGGGTTGTAGACAAGGCTGCATTGCTCTCTGGGGGTTTAACAGGGTTTACATGTTTTTGGTCGCTAAATCTTCATCTGCAGAGTGCAAGTGCACACTTCATACATTACGCCATTGTCAAACTGAATGTAAAACTTTATAGTGCTTATAACTTTGTTTTTGTGTTGTAGTTCTGTTGAGAGACTTGAAGGAACGCAGTACTGGAACAGACATTGGGAATTGGTGTAAGGGTGGGATTGGATGTCAATGCCACACAGCAAAGACTTTCTCAATCTTGTTTGAATGAATGTAATTGCCACAGCCTGGGGCCAGAAGAGTTGATTGGAAAACCAAGGAGCATCCAGCTGGTATGCAACTTAAAATCATGGTCTGGTTTTGGAAGCAGCTTGTTGTGTCCTAACATCAGCCAGTAGGTTTGGCACTGTCCAGTGCTCAAGCTTTTTAAATCTGGCACTAAAGCTTAATGGCACAAGCCTGGTGGACGTGGTGGCTGATGTCTCTTAAAGGTTGTTCCCATAGATGAATCTGAAGAGAGGGACCAGGAGCAGATCACTTGCTGCCCAGACTGAGGAACAATGGGCCACTTTGTTACCTTTTCATCCTCTGCGCAGGCAGATGGAATACATTAGCATAACGTTCCACTGGATGAGCTCCGTGGGGCTGCCGAGCACGTAGAACGGGACACAGCATGATGTCATCATTTCATACGGTTGTTTCACAGCTTGGACGCTGATGTGTTTGAGAGTTTTACTCTAGAAGGTGCTCTGTCAACATTATCCTGACTATGGCTTGAATTAGTCACATACTTTAACAGTAGCTGGAGTAGTGCCTTTATGTGGGATCTCTGACAAAGCTATGCCTGTTGCATATCAGATTTGATAAAGGGTTTGCATTAACATCATATTTTTTCTCTCTATTTTAGCCAAGTAACATCATACATTTGTATTTAGATCTTTCTGTTTGCTTACTGCAACTAAACTACCCTTTTATAAATGAGCCATTGTAAAAATACAGTAACCATGGTATTTTGGAGCATTGGCATTACCATTCATATAAAACAGCTTAACTACAAACACCCTGGTTATGGTTGCTGTAGCAAAACCATAGTTAATTTGTGGTTACTATGGTTTAACTATAGTAACCATTTTAACTATGTAAACTGTAGTAAAACTATGGTTAATTTTTGGAAGGGTGCACACACAAATTTCCAAATTTCCACATTTGGAAAGATAGAAGCAAAAGTGAAGTGGAAGTGACATTACACAGCAACTCTCTTCTTTAAACTCCACTCATTCACTCTCTTTTCCTTCTTTTCTCCTCCAAGACTAAGTAGTGACAGCTACTTAGAGTATCACTTGCATCTGTTTGCCTTGCTGGCTAGATATGTTAATCATCTGTTGGATAATTGCCTCTGTAGCGCCTTGATTAGGTTGAGTGACACGTCAAGGAAGTATACCTCAAAGCCATTCTTCCCCCACTTGAGGAGCCTGATATTATTGTGGAGTCACAGTCTAAAGGGTCCCCCCATGAAATGACTAATTATCTAACTTTGGTTCCACAGGTCTCCTCGTAAAGAGAAAATTGACTCCTTTGATAGTGAAAGCCATGTTCCCCTGGTGGAGAAAAGCCCTCTGCAGCCCATGAAATGCTTAGATCCTACTCTTACATTCCACTAATCTTAGTTCTTGTCTCTCTCTCTCTCTCTCTCTCTCTCTCTCTCTCTCTCTCTATATATATATATATATATATATATATATATATATCTCACTCACACACACACACACACACACACACATATCAGGGATGTGATATAATAGTCCCCATGATTTCCCGAAATAAAGACACCCCACCATGCTCCTTTAATTTAGTGGCCAACCGTAAGTGAGAATCGTTTGTCAATTATCAACCCCAAGAAGCTAGACAGTGTTTCAGGGTGTGATGTTAGGCAGGGTAAATTGAGGTCAGATCACATAGCTCAGCTTTCCTAATTGCTGCCATAACAGTGAAGTGCGTTTAAGCCATAATTAAAAGTGTGTGGTTTGTTTTAGTGTGAGCAAAGCTCTCTGTTGTCTGTGTGTTTGAAGAGGCAGGGGTGGGCTTCTCTTCATCTTCCCTGGTGGCTTTCCACTTTAAAGAAGCCTGCGTGGCCTGCCTCTACTGTCAATCACAGTTTAAAGTTCATGAAATTTCTATGAGGATCGATCCAGGGAAAAGGAGGTAGGGGTGTTTGGGGGTTGCAAGGGTTATAGATGGGGGAGCTGCCCGTAATGATTGATCAGAACTTGCGCTTTGAATCTCACTTCTTGTTTTATTCCTTCAAAGTGGTGTGGTGGACGAAGCACATTCTGATTTTTCTGTCCAAAGCAGAGGCTCTGTACATGGCCACATGGGCAACACGTTTGCATCTATTTTCATATGTTGCGACCTTTCTGATGCACGGACCAGACGGGTGGCTTCAAATCAATGGCATGCGGTAGGGGGTCTTCAGACGTTTGTCAACAAGCCAGATCGGCGACCTCACAGCAACAGCGGTGCGACACTTGACAGACCAGAGCAGGAAAACAAATCACTTCCTTTCTGTTTGCACCCCTTCATGCTATCCCATTGTGCATCTGCAAATGTCTTCCCCCTAAAGAGTAGACAGCCAATCTAGGTGTGAGATACCCATCTGCAGGTGGAAGAGCCGCTCGGAGCGATTCTCTCCCATATCAATCATGTAGCACATGAAAATAAGAAATTGAGGCGTGTTGGAATCCAACCCTGCATCAAATTCCCTGTTCCATCAAAGCACCTCCCACGGATGGAGCAGGGCTTGATCAAGTGTTTTAGATGGACCATGGGCTCCATCTGAAATTGTTCAGTCTGCATTAAAGAGAGACTGCTGAAATAGCCTCTCTCTGAATGCCGTAGACACAAGGTTGGAATTGTGGCCGGGGGGGGCATGACTATGCTTACAATCACAGCATCATGGGGGTTAAAGAGGAGAAAACAGGAATAGATATGTCACTTATAAAGCCTCTATCAGCTCTTAGGTTGTAAAGACAGACACCATCAGGGAAAGAGAAACATGATCAGTCAGGGGCCTGTTTGAAAAGTGGGAACCAGAGAATGTAAATAGGAAAACAGAGAAGGGTAAATAGATGTAAGGCCATCGGAGAGCATATATGTAAACAAATGTGGCCTGGATGCATACATGCTTGCCAGTAGACAGTTGAAATTGTGAAGATGGGATTTTCAGATGCTGTGGAATGAAGTGTCTTGCTAGTTTTGGTGGTCTGTTTGAGGGTAGACAAACTCAAAGTAATTATAATCTCACATGTAACATATATATATATATATGCATTTAGAATATTCAAGCTATGCATTTTATCAGTGTGTACATTCTTGAGGAATTAAATGTTTGATTAAATGTGATTAAATGTTAAATGTGCATAAATAAAAAGTAAGTGATAAATAGGATGTACCTATGCATTTAAATACCAATCATAATCAAGTACCACAGATAGCCATGTCATAATAACATTTAAAGTGCACTATAATTCTTTCCTGCAAGTTGTTGGTTTATATCTATCTATCTCTTTTCTTTTCTATCAAGAACATGTCAGACTCATAATGCATTAGTAAGCATTGCCCTCATTAGGTTTGGCTATGAGCTGGTGCGTGTTGAGTGGTTTCCCAGTCAGCCCTATATGACCTCTGACCTCTATGGAGTGTGTAATAAGAACACAGAGGTATGTAGGATTGATTTTAGAGTTGCACACACTACGTCTAATTTGCTAGATAGATAGAGCGAGAGCGAGCTTTGTGCATCGCAGGTTAACTGCATGCTTTAGGTCAAACGTTCTCTGTTGTTCGTGAAAGGATTGTGATGTGTCGAAGGGCGTAGATGATTTACGCTTGATCTGGGGTTACGCTGCAATACTAATGATAAAACACGCAACACATTGAAAGTCTTTAATGTAATAAATGCTGTGAATAGTTTCAACCATAATAAATAAAGTACAAGAACATAAGCAAACACAGAGATCCTTTTTTACCCAATTCTCTCTTGTATTTGGCATGTTGTTGTGTCATTCTGTCCCACTAGACATCTGAAGGAGGAAATCATATTAATCTTTCACTGTTTCCTCACACTCCAAAATCACCTTTTATTGAGCACCAGTAGATCTCAGCAGTGCGATAACCTTCAAGTGTGAAAGATACAGAGAAAAAGACGTGCAGCCCCACAGCGCCTACAATAAGGAGATGATTCAATTAATAATAAATATACATCCCTCTCTTCGTCTCATCTGACGCACACGCGTTCTCTTGCCACCTCTTCACCAAACTGCATTATCTTTCCCTTTTCCAAATCACACGTCAGGCACTGCAAAGAAGCATGGATGGCTGAGAGGAAGGGAGAAAAAAATCAATACAAATTACGACAGAGAAAGTGGCACTGATGGCTAGAATTGCAGCATATGTTTACACTAAATCAGGCAATCTATCTTCATATGGGCTGTGTAATGCAGGCGGGGTCAGGGTTCGGCCTGCGCACACACACTCTCCAATTACTCCCACTTCTCTGCGGGAGGCAGCCATATCGATTGGCTGAGAGGACAGAGGCCCTGCAGGCAGCCAATGGGGTGCTGAGGTCAAAGTTCAGGGGGGTTTTAATAAGAGAAGTAATGGGCTTAATTTCT
>JBAJNP010014578.1:0-10831 GCA_036877545.1 Yasuhikotakia modesta | reverse complement strand
AAATAAAAGTGGTCATAGCAGTTTTGTTTTCATGGCTATTGATACTGAACATAAGCTTTATCTTTGATATAAATACCCGCCAAATTGCCAAATGCCTTTAAGTTATGTTGATGAATGTTTTTGTTTTCCTTACTTTTGCACAATTTGTGATTCATTCAATGTGGACTTATCACTGCTCTTGTACAGGGAAAATGTTGCAATTTGTGTTGTAAAAATTTTATATAAATATTTGTATATGATAACCTAAATAGGGTTTACATATGTATTGATCAATCATTGCCAACAAAAATCTATGAAACTCTTATTCAGTGATGGCAGAGGAAGGCAGACGTATTTTTGTAAGTAAAATAGAAAGAATAGATGGTTTAACTTATATTCTCATGAATCATGTGACAGCTTACATGCGGTGGAGCTTTAATGCTAACACCTGTATGTAACTGTTCATAGCTTGCTGTCATTTAGGGAGACGCCACTCCAGCAACTAGTAAAATGGGTTCAGTTGATTCTTAATTCACGTGTACTTTGTAGGCAGATTTGTGGTGTGTAATAAAAGATTATTTGGGCCTGACCAACTACTATCTTTTATAAACTCTGACCCTCATTACGCTGTTAATAAGTGTCTCATAATGTTTTATCAGTGATAATCAGAATGAGAATGCAAAGTGGTTTTCTGTTCCTGTCATTTGGGGGCCTCTTCTCAAACAAAGCTATTGTTTGAACTGCCATTGCACAAATGAAATGATCTTTTAACAAATAAACACTATGAAGTTTCTGATTGGCTAATGGCATGGGAGACATTCATCCGTTGTTTGTTGTTGCTCCTGTTAAGGCAAACAAAGGATTTGCATAATGTTCAGTGATTACTTCTGTATTTATCGTCTGAGTACATCATGAACTTTTATCAGATATAAATATGAAGACAAACCATGTGCAATGTGATGCCTTATCATTTCTGAATGTATTTCAGGCATAATATCTTAATCAGAAAATCATGTTTATTTTAACCATGTTATCTGTTGCCATTTTGAAGGTGTATGATTAATATTAGTTTTAATGTTCAATCTGTAAGGATAATGAGGACAAAATGCACAACAATTGGCAACCAAACTTGTACTTGCAGTGCGTCCGACAACCACAAGATGGAGACCTTACTTAATAACATACCGCCAATGAGAAAGTCTACGCTTCCCTTTTACCTGGTTAAATACAACAAATTCCCCAATCCTTGTATAAAACTAGTCTTTCTAATATGAATCGTGCATTTATAAACATTTTAAAAAGGATCTATGTGCGTCTGCGCTTCAAACACTGCTTGAAAAGGTAACAATGACACATGCAACAAGTGTTTTTGTACAAACTTTGCTGTTATACTGTGTGTTGATTGTTGTAGGAACAAATATCACTGCTGACAGCATTTACAGATGTTTCAGAAAAGCTCCACGTTTTATAAAGACTGAGCCTAGAAAATGATGGTGCTAGATAGGAAATTAAGTTTGGGCCTAGTCGATCCATACCGAGCTCGTCAGTTACGATGGGCTCATAATGGTCATGCTTAAACTCCTAACTTGAATGGTTAGAAAAGTTTAAACATAAGTATTTAGTCCAGTTATGCTTAATGCTTCTGTTGTGACGTGATTTGTTTTCGCCGTTACATTGGACATGTGACTTTGTTTACAATAAGATTGTCAGGCACAGCCACACAAAGTCATTTGTACGTATAAACAAAAGCCAAACGTTTGCAAGGATGCAATTGTATGCGTGAGTGTTTTGTAAATGTATAAAGTCCTATAGACGTAATCTGCGTAAAGATTAGTATGCAGGGTGACTTGGCATATATGCACAGTATGGGTGTGCATTGGTGCAAGCATATAAATGACAGAAACTTTGGCTTGTAAATGAAAACGTAATTTTAGTGTTCGGAGAAAGTGTCATTTTCTGTTTTTTATTTGTTAGCATACATTTTGTGTGAAATGTGTCTAGTAAAACACTTCCTTATAATTGAAGTATAGAAAGGAGTCTCCAAGCGCCCGCTGGAGGAAGAAATCTTTGTAATACATAAGTAATACGTTGTAATACATAAGTTGTTGTGACAGAGAAACGTCGACTAGGTGGCGATACTGAAGAAAATATGAAAATGACGACGAAAGAAAAGCAATAGCAGTGACGACTTCTGTGGAATGGGCGTGGTTTGCGGCGGGCGTGGTTTGCAGTGGGCGTGGTTTGCAGTGGGCGTGGTTTGCAGTGCAGGATACGCTTAAGGAGTAATTTTACACCTAATGCAATGAGCGCGTCCTGTAATTCAGTTATTGTGCAGTGATGCTTATCTCCCACATGAGGGCGCAAATAAAACTCCCAAATGTGCTTGTGCAATGAAATGAAAACGTTATAATAAATAAATGAATACATTTCACAACTGTTCACTTAATCCCCCCTTAAACAATTAGTTCATGGCCATAATTTAAATTAGCCTCATTTAAACTACAAATGGAGTTTGAATATCAAGGACCTGCTTTTGCAGGACCTCATGTGTCACAACATGTGCTTTCATAATGTACATTGAAGATCAGCTAAAAATAAAGTTCAATACTGCAGTAAAGTAAATTATGTCGAGGCTATAAAAGGTAATCAAGTGAGTGCTGAGATCAGCTTGCAGCTGTTTGTTCAACTTGGTTTGGATGGTAGCAGTTGGCACAGTCAGAAATAAATGTAGCTTTGACAGCGAAAAGGTAATGGTCCAGTGGCTATCAGTTTCAGAAGTTCCATGTATCAGGCGGTATTTGATCTTGGCTTGTAAAGTGCTTGAGACCTTTTATGGAAAATCACAAATAAAGGCATGGATATTATTAATGATTGTGTTGATAAAAACATAGTAGTAGTTTTTTTATCAAACACAAAACTAGACTGAAATTGCTAACTGTTGGGTTTGTGGATAATTTTAACAGACTTATCTCTGCAGTGTTTATAAAGCAAAGTTCATGAGTCAAAGTAAAGAACTCAGAATTAATGTAGGTACTTAATTTAACTGTGTAGTTGTAAACCATTTGTTAACAAAATTATTATTAGCTGTTGATGTTTCTTGACTGCCGTGGCTAAGACTAGAATCTCTCTGGAAATACTTAGTGCAGTGAGTGATGAGAGGTTTAATATCTGAGTTGGTTTGTAACTATAAATTATTACCGTGGGGAAGCTCAGATGAGCTGCTGATCTCAAAGTATGTACACAATTAAAGATATTGCAACACAGCGATAAACGCAGATCGTGTGAATCTGTCAGCATCACTGTAATGCGTGTTTATTAAAATTTAAGTATAGAAGCCAAGTTGGCTGACTGGACCTTTTTCCAAGGATTTGTGGCATGTGTCTGAGTATGTGTATTAAGTGTATTTTTACAGTGGGTTTATTGCAGTACACCCTGATCTAAGTTCTGGTTTGTACGTTACATATTGTACAAACATATTCATAATGTAATACACATATTCACCAGAACATGAAAATGGTTTTACATCTTTTTGTCTTAAAGTAGTGAAGTTACTCTGAAAGGGATTTTTGATTCAGTTTACAATAGGGTGATACAAGGGTTAATTCATACTGTGATATTTGTGAAATATACTCTATGGTGAATAATATAATATACTTTTATTTGTGCTTAATGTCTCCTTGTATTGGTCAGTTAAAAGATGGACGAAGAAGGTGTCTATATAAAAAGGGATTGGGATTATTGGATTGGATAGATTGGATTAGGCAAAAACAAATCATATTTGCCTTTAAACATTTTAAATATCTTAAGATGGCGCTTTTTTGCCCAGAGCTCAGGTTAGTTTAATTGGTTGTTATGCTATAGAAAGAATTAAACAAGGATTCATGGCGATCCTCCCACCATTTTGAGGCCCTTGCATCACGTGGACGTATGACACTTTGATCCTAGACACTTAGTTCCTATAAGGAATACTAGTCAGGAATGGCAGCTAGTATATAAATAACACACATTGCTGTAGAATGTTTGGCTTGGAACACAGTAAGCTTCAGAGGTGGGTCTCAAGGTTGGCAACATTTGCAGGATGGTGCAAATGAGATGCCAAGCAAGTTTGGCTCTTCTGTTAGAACGGTTTTGCCACAGGATTTTGAAACATAGAGGAAATAGCTTTAAATGCGGTAAAGAGCTTAAAGCCTATTAGCTGTTACTTCTTCAGTTAATTTTTTTGCATGGGATGACAAATAGAATTTTGGAATTGTAAAAATGTATATTGCATGCATGAGAAACTACAATATATATATATATATATATATATTGTATATATATTGTGTGTGTATGTATAATATATACAGTATATATATAATAATATATAACACTAGTTATAATTGTGAAAAACATTCATATATGTATAAAATACATGTATGTGTGTGTGTGTGTGTGTGTGTATATATATTTTTTACACTATATATGCATATATGTATTTATGAATGTATGTATATATATATATGTATACATACATTATACATATTATATATGTATACATACATACACACACACAGAATGTTTTTTACAATATGTAAATTCAAAGTCAATTCAATTATAGTATGTAATTCCAGTCTGATTTAATAAAGAACGGTACCTT
This sequence comes from Yasuhikotakia modesta, assembly GCA_036877545.1. Classification (NCBI taxonomy): domain Eukaryota; kingdom Metazoa; phylum Chordata; class Actinopteri; order Cypriniformes; family Botiidae; genus Yasuhikotakia; species Yasuhikotakia modesta. The sequence goes on along the minus strand of JBAJNP010014578.1, from coordinate 6,216 downwards.
AGAGTTAACCTCAAGAAAACCATCCACAGGCCTATGTCATACTAGTCATTATTACACTATACACACTTGTTTCCCAGCACAGTGTACTGCAATCATGTGTTGAATTATTTATAGGTGTTATAGGAATATATTTGCAGAAATATGCCAGTCATAGATTGGTTAAGCCCTCTCTGTGCAAAGTAATGTCAGAGGTCACCACAGTTGTTTATATATAAGCGTTTTAAAGTTGTGAAAATGCATCAAAGATATCAACAAAATCCTTATAGAAGAACCCTTGTTTTTGGTCACTTATATTTATATAAACTTATATTTATATAAATGTATAAAGTATGAAACAAAATGTATATACATATATGAACAAAAAGACCCTACTTTACTTTTTTTTTTACCTGTTTTATATGTTTACAGAAATAACATTACACATGATGTTTACTACTGCAGGCATTTCAATTACTGTGTAAAAAACATCTAAAACAACCACAAATGTGTGGGGGCATAAAGTTCCTCACTGGTGGATTGGCCTACCTAACTCAACCCAAGCAGTCAAGTCTTTAGCTATTTTCAAGGCATTACTAAAGATGCATCTTTTCATCAACACTCAACTCCCAATACTAGCATTATCATACTAGGATAAAAATGCTTCATATACTGTATTAGAATAACTTGTTTTTGTCACACTTTCACATTGTTTGCCCTTTGGTTTATTTTGTTGCTTCTATTAATCCCCTCTTTTGTAAATCACTTTAAATTAAAGTCTTAAAAGTTAAATGATTTAATGTGAATTTCTATAATAATCTTAAAAAAAGTTTATCTAAGAGCTTAAGTCTAACAGTGGCATAGTGTGTAGAAAATGTGGTTAACCTTGACCTAAAACTTTGTATGTAAAAACTAAATGGTGTATGAGTGTCAAATCAATATGAAAACCTAGTTGAATATTCATGGGAAAACACCAATGATCCTGTCCTAAGACACAGTTTTATCTTTCAGTTAAGTCTACTTTCATGGTTTAATTGGACCTTGTCTTAATATACTTCAAATATTTGAAGGTTAAAATAAAAAGATGACTTCATTAGATAATTGTATAGGTGAAAACAAGGTGTTTAAACTCTCAAGTATCCTTTAATTTCATCCTTTGATGCCCTGACACATAGCACCAGTCTCCCCCATGAAGACACAAAGAAGCACACTTTATTCATATTGTAAAATATTAAACCATAGGAAACAATGGTGACACGGGTGTCACACAAACTTGATTATCAAGAAAAGGTTTTTCATTAAGCATTAACGCCACATTTCAAATTTCACAAACAACACGGTTTAGTCATGTGGCAATGTGTGGCTTGTTGTTGCCATGGTAAAATTTCCAATTGCCAACCAAGGAAACCACCATTTTGGAAATGTTGCCATGGCAACAAAATGGGGCACAGTGTCACATGACTTGTTCATGGATGTTTAGTAAAGGTTTAAAAATGCTTTAAAAAAGACCTTTGCAGACAATAAAAATTGTATGTGAGACCGTAGGTTGTTTTGGGTTAATAGGTGTGTTTGTCAAGTTTTTTCCACCACTGTAGCAAGTGAAATCCCATCCTGCATTACCAAGTGAAGTCAGTAGGGGGCCACATAAACCAGCATGTTTGGCAAACGTCCATGTTTTAGGATTCCGTTTCATGCAATTCATATATACATATGGTGATTCCTGCCTAGAAACCACCTTCACAGTGTGTATCTGCTGCTTGTATAACCTTGTACAGAAGTACTACAGGCAAACACAGAGTGTCTGGACGGGGAAATAAGTTTTAATATGAAGTATCAGCCACACAGTGAACTAAAGTCACTCCCTCTCATTCCATTACCATGTATCACATGGATCATAAAACTGTCTGTGTCAGATTCCAACAGCTGAAGACTAAATGTGAGTGAACCAGATAAATCTCTTTAAGTGTTAATGCTGTAAAAGGCAATATCTTGACACACAAGCCTCAAGTAGCATCAGGTAATTTTTACATAGGTTTGAACTCCTATGTGAATTCCTAAACGGTGTGTGTTTTATGGTTCCTGTAAAGGGAATTTGCCTCAGCAGATGACAAACTGCTCTCATGCGACAGGTTTTACTCTCACTAAAGTTGTTTTGTAGCTGGGGCATCAAAATCATTGTCCCAGATAAATAATCATGTTTGTGGTCATGGTTAGCGTGTCAGATGATTATATACATCAGTGTTGATCACATGAGTGTTGATATATATTTGTGGAATTTAATAAAGGTGACTTTTTTTACCCTTGTTTAATTTCAGTGCAAAATAGAACTCCCAACATTAACTTCATGTGTTTGTACAAGCTCAACTTGACATTACTGCCAATGATTTTAAATAAAAAAAATGATGCTAAAGTATAAATGTTATTTAAAGGGAGACTGCATGTACACTATAGCTATATTTAAGCAAAACAAACCAATATGATGCAATTCAGCTTTTAAATCTTGTTCTACACTATAAGGGTAAATACAGATTTGGCCACTAGGTAACCTCTCAAAGCTGACATTTAGTGCCACATAAAAAGTGACATTTTCCTAGATATTAAACATGAAGTTTTTGTTTGGTCATATTTTTTTACCAGAAAAAATACACATTTAGCCCTGTTACACCAAACACTGTAGCAATTGCCAAGCAGCAGGAGCCTGAACCAACAGCAACCCCCCACTGTCAAAAACGAAGCCAAGAAACAGACCCTTCTCATTAGCCTCACTAACCTTTCCTTACCTAGGTGAATACTTGTTTAATAGTTTCTTCATGAGACTCCACTTCATGATTATGAGATATTGTTGTAACAATTAGGCTGAGGTTCATCTTTAAAAACATACATGATTCTGGGGCAAACAGTTGATATCAAATGTTAAGGGAGAGATAATCTCTCCTGGGTTATAGGAGGTTGAAGGGCATTCAAACAACCTGACAGGATTGTGTGTATGTCACTGACTGGAATGGAAATAGCATATTCCTCTGTTTAAACATTTAATAATGTGCTAATAGATAACGATTCTGAGATATATGATAAGTAGATCTGAATCTTAAAATGAAAATCATATTAAAGAGGCTTAAATTAGAACTTGGCTAACCGGAGGGTTAGGCAGAGGCAGAAGGGGGTTGGGGATGAATGTGTCTTGAGTATTTATATGAGGCAATATGCCAGTCAGGTCATGTAGAAGAGATGAATGTATAAACAGATTTAAGAAGTCAATATTGGTTCATTGCTAGACTCACTGTAGACACCTTTGGGTGATACACATTCAACCCTCAGTATTCAAAGGTGTTTGAAATGTTATGTTCATTCTCATATTCTCACATATTAGCCTCGTTTAGCCTGAAGCGCTCATAAGTGAGTAGATGTAAAGTGTCAAATACGTTTTTTTATGTTTTTTTATGATTAAGTTTTAGATTTATAATTAAGCAATTGGTTAAAGTGCACATTCTCTGTTTTCTCATACCATTGGTTTCAGCATCACATTTTAGACACAGCCTGCCTCCATTTCAGAGCAAGACAATGTTTGGAACACAGCAATAATGTGTCAATTAAAGCAGTCACAGTTTCTGTAATACTTTGTTTATGGCCTTTGCATGCAGTGACTGCTTATAGTCTAGAACTCATAGACATCATCAGTTGCTGAGTATTTTCTCTGGTGATGCACTGAAGGCTTGTGTCACAGTCAACTTCAGCTTATGCTTGTTTCAGGAGCAAATCCTTTAAGATTTATCACAGCTTATAAATGTTATGTTTAGTTGGTCAAGAATGTATTTACATCTTTTGCCTGCCTGTTTTGCCTTTCTGTTTTGGATCATTGTCTTTGTGTAGAATAAAGTGCTACAAAAATATCTTGGGGTGGCATTTTCCTTGATTTTTAGCATGTACGATGTTTCTGTACACATATTCTGTGCCCAGATTCATTGACTTACTGCCATTATATGTGAACACCATCAGATGTGTTTTTCAAATATGTGAATACCCTGTTACAGATGTTTACTCCCAGTATTTGAAAAAAAGTCTGCTCATGAAAACTTTGTTTGCTCCTCTCTAATTCTGGTCAAGTCTGTAGCTCCCTTTTTAATCCGTTTTTAATCATAAACTGGTATTTTATGGATAAAATCTGGATAAAATTACTATGGATAAAATTTACTGCGGGATGGTTAACATCATTTATTTATTTTTCATTTATTTATTTATAGCATGGCTAGCAGTGTTTGCTGCCTTTGACCACATCTTAAACCCTAAGAAACTAATTTTGTACGCTGAGACACAGCGGCGGTTGAAAAGGATTAGGAGCAACAACTGTTCATTTAAGACATGTACACATACAGCTGCTCTTTCACCATTTAACATGTATGTTGCAACCATTTAACATTTATAAAAATAAGATTTTGTCAGGAGTGGAATGTGCCATTTTTAAACTCTGTTTATTGTCTTGTTCTGAACCAGAGCATCATGAGGGTTTAAAAATGGCACATTCCATGTGGTTTGCGCTTATTGTTATACAGTTACAGTAATACATTTACAGTTTTGTATCTTTTTCTATGGATTTGCAACTTGCAATTCCAAACATATTCCATGTTGCATGAGTTTCCATTAAAGAAACTCATTGTTTTAATTAACCGAAAGTATATGGATTTATATACAATCCCAAATTTACATCTCTGTAAAACATCAATGCCGTGAAGCTGCTTTTGGCATATTTAAAGAACATGGCCTGACATTTACGTGTGTCAGGCCTCAGATATACCAGCAGTGAATCTGTCACTCATGAAGCACTCAAGACCTCAGAATGTGACTATTAACTTTTATGTGGTCCTTTCAAAGGACTTTCACTTTAGTGTGTGTCAGAGGTGAGATATTAATAGACCATCATAAAAAAATACATTTTATAAATTTCATCCAACCAACACGATACATGAACACAATAATTGTAATGGAAAAACTTTTCCATGACTATTTTCCAACTTATCTTTTAAAATGTTAAATTAATAATAGAAAGATTACATATAAAGTGTGACACAGACGTTGTAACATTTAATTAGTAATTATTAAATTAACTAATTACTAGTAAACCTTAATTAGCACTTACAGTGCCTATTTAAGCCTAAAGGTTTCACTCATCTAAAAGATGTTTGTTAATCTAAACATTACCGACTTGTAATACAGTCTCAGACAGAATCACATACTCACATTAAAAATATCGGTTACACATTGCATTGCATTTACACCCCAAAAAAGCATGTCGTTTACGACAGTGGATGCTTCAGAAACCTGCACATAAACCAAAATATGGCCTTGCCCATGTATAGATTTTGCTTGGTGTGCAAGTTGACTTGAATAAAAGCCAAGAGGGGATTTCAAAGAAGCAGCAGAAGAGACCCTCAGAAATTCCCGGTGGTAAGGATCTGTGCTGATTACAGTCATCAGTGTTCAATTACAAAGTAATTGTGTGATTATCTGTGTTAATACATGATTGTGGTTAACTTTAATTACTTCTACTTGTAGAGTAGTGCTAGTGTTCATCTGCTCTCAGAACAAAAGGTTAGTTGATTATTGATGATGTATGATTGTTTAGTGGGAACACGGTTATCAGTTTATGTATGTGATATGTGATATTACTGTTGTGTTTAATTATTTCTAAAAACAAACTGTTGTTTTTATATTTGCATGTAATGCTTTTTGATTCTAATATGGATGTATCTCATTTTTTGCCATTAGTAAGCTGCCATCATGAGTACGGACGCAGAGATGGCCATTTATGGCAAGGCTGCAATTTACCTCCGTAAGCCTGAGAAGGAGAGAATTGAGGCTCAGAGCAAACCCTTTGATGCTAAGACTGCCTGCTATGTGGTTGATACCAAGGAGCTGTACGTGAAAGGAACAATCAAGAGCAAAGATGGTGCCAAAGTCACTGTCATTGTGAATGACACTCAGGAGGTAAAATTTCCATTTTTTTTAAATTGCATGGGTAACTCATAATTATTGTTCCTTCATATAGTATTAATCTTTTTAATATCTACTGCACTGAATCCTGTTTACAGGAGAGGGTTGCTAAGGAGGATGATGTCCACCCAATGAATCCTCCCAAGTTTGACAAGATTGAGGACATGGCCATGATGACCCATCTCAATGAACCCTCTGTGCTGTATAACCTCAAAGAGCGTTATGCTGCATGGATGATCTATGTAAGTTAAG
>JBAJNP010014577.1:0-10831 GCA_036877545.1 Yasuhikotakia modesta | reverse complement strand
CTGGAGCTTCTTGGTCTTTTTTCTTCATGTTAAAGATCAGCTGAAACAGATCCTTCAAATCGGTGACCAGAGGCTCAGCCTGTAGGGGAATGTAAAGCAGAAAAATCCACAAGTTGCTGTAACCCTTTGCATAATGTACTATAGCATCCATTATCAAATGACACTTAACAGATGAAGTGTCTTATTCCTACGCCAATAAACAAAGTTAACCCTTTTGTTCAATTAAACCTTTAGTCCCTTACAAACATGCACATGCATTTTCACCGGCAAGATTTATCAAGTATGTGATTGATCTCATTTGTGGTACTTTAATAATTTTTGACCTGTTGAGCAGTTTTAATAGCAAAGAACTGGTGCTGCCCCTCTGCTCCACACACATATCCAAATGCCCGGTTATCAGTGACGTCACGAGCGATGAACGAGATCTTATTCACCACATGTTCATGCTCGATAACCTGAGGGGAAAGAAGAAAACTGGTTAAACTCTGAGACAGGAAAATATTTGCTCACAAATCAGCTGGTCTCACAAAAGTTAATAAAGTACCCCAGTTTTCTCATCCACAATTTTAATTCCTGTTATTGAGATGTTCACCCAGATTCTTTGCTTGTGTTTGCCTTGAGAACGAGCAGCTATAGCCATGCCCTGTGCAGATAATAAAATAAGTTACTTAAAGTTTACTGGACAATGTTTATTAGGGGCAATGAGAAAATACTACCACTATTTTGCCTCAGAAACAAATCTCATGCAATCTCACTTGCTATCAGTTCAAAATGAAGTCAGTTAAGACCTTTGACATTGGCTAAACTTTATACAGGTAATGGCTCAAGAAGTCAAAATAAAAAGATACCAGATTTAATAAAAGTCAAAATTTGTGTTTGTACCTTGAGTTTCATCATGGAATCCTGACACATTTTATCTCCTCTGGCTTCTGCAACATCATCCAAACCAATAAGCTTGGCTTTATACCTCACTCCATCACCTTGATACCTGGCCAGCAGGAACTCATCGGTCTTCTCTGGAACTGTGGTGAAAAGATAAAACCTCACATTAGATACAGCAGATTTCTACATGTTTCTGTAGACACAGATGTAAACAACATACATTGCCTTGATGTAAAGAAGATACAAGAGATGATATATCTCAGCATACCTTTTTTCCTATCCCTCCAGAAAGAAGACTTGGCAACCGGTGGAGTGGTTGTTGTGTCAGGGGTGGGTGATGTTGGTTCCGTAGCAGGTTCTGCTGGGGCAGCAGGTACCGTGGTAACTGGCTCTGCATCAGGTGTCTGTGACATGGTGAGTGCTTCAATACAGACGAATCCAAGCAAAAGTTGTGACACCAGCCAACGAAAAGACGACGATGACACACGCAGATAGGATATTCAGCAAACGTACATTCTCAGCTCTGCATCTGGACGGGGAAAATAATGGACAAAATAATTGAGTAGTTTAGCATGCTAAATATAAAAAAGCCAAGTGCATCTTCTTTTATTTTTTTAATATTTCTAATATTTATATAAATGTATTTTTCTGAACACACTCTGCACCAACAACCAGTAGTCAGTACATATACAGACATCATTAAGACAGTCTGTCAGTGACAAAGCCAGAAAAAGTATGGAAACGATGTCAGCAGAAAAACGCTTCCTGCTTTGGAGGAAAATTACAAAACTGCCTAAAAAGTCTCAAACAAGAATTACAGGAAAAACCGGCCCAAAATTCTCTGAAAGGAACCTCTATTTCTCGCATTCTGTATTCAGCAAATTCCTCTAATAAATGATTCATTTAAATTCTCATTTTCACCTTTAAAAACAATAAAAACTGTGAACAATCCATGTAGACAAGTTTTGCTTTATGCTTGCTCGCACATTGCAATCACAGGCTAGATTTTAAATGTTTTTAATAGGAAACGATGGTTAATTTTAAATTGAAAGATTGTACAAGAGCACCTAACAGATAAACTTCTACAGTTCTTAGTAACACTTAAGGAACATCTTTTTAAAAAAGATAAAAACCTTATTTGGTTAAATGGTGGGAGAACATACCTTATGAGCTGCCTGGATGTTCAGCTGGGGTTTTGTCCAGTATGAAGTAGAAAGACGGAGTGAGCAAGAGAGCAAAGGTGAGCAGATCGAAGGTTGAACCATTAAAGCTTGTTAATCTTATTCCAGAAGCTCATGCGCCCTAAAACACAGATTTAATCCCATGACTCTCATGCCCATTCAAATGCCTTCCTACAGGCACCTGTTTTCAACTACTTGTTCCTGTTTACATTTGAGAATGAAAAGACACTAAAGAAATACATAATTTGTTAGGAACACAAAGGATAATATTTTGGCACCCAAACAACAGTTGCACCCGTTGACTTCCACTGTATAGACACTTACAATATATCTTTTGTAAAGTCATTACAAAGACTGGAATACTACGAACGTTTATGACGGCCATTTTTTTTTTCATTTTTGCATGAAGCCTTTTTTTTGTGACCACACAGAGATCATTCACATTATGACTGCAAATTTATTTGCAGCATTAAAGCTTTATGATTAACCCAAATTTCTGTCAGGTCATATGACAGCTATGAGCAGCATTTGAATTTACCTATTAATCTTTAACAGTAGGAAACTATGACAACAAACGTATTGGGTACTATATACATAAACTAGAATACATGAAAATTGAGTTTGAAAACTGTCAAACCGTCAACTGTCAAAAGCCATGCGTGCATTATATGTATAACATGCATGTAAAATATATTAAGGCAATTCAGAGACATATCAGAGATATAAACACAGCTTATCAACTGATTATGCACATTACATACAGCTTAGCAGTTTGATTACAGCGTCTTACGCGGAGTGGAAAACAGTGGCAAGATTGTTAGAAGATAACTTTTTATTGTCTTGTGTCCAGAGTCATGAAGTGTGAAATGACCTGTAATTCTCAGCCATAAAACAAAAGGTGAGGAGATGATTCCTCTACTGGATGACACAAAAACCATAAAATACGGTTCACAATACCATAAAATCTTTTTTGCAGTTGTGTGCAGGTATGTAACGCTACTTCTAAAAATGAAATGTGACATACGACACTAGCAACCAATGTTTGATATGAGATTTGTCTGTTAAAATCTACAACACTTACAGCTAATATGACATGGAAAAGAATTTAGGCCTTGCTTAAATAAGGTTACAGCACACATCATGTGACCTCTGTATTATGAGAATACGTGACCTCTGTATTAATACTACTGTATTACACATCTTGCAACTTTAAAATAACCATTATGTATATTACCCACACATGAACACTGACTAAATCAGGAGTGAAGAACAATGTATTATCCGTTAAACAAAACATGACACCACACACTGAATTACTCTATGTAACTGCTTGTTAACACTCATAGGAAGACTATCCTGGTTTATCAATAACTAAATTGGACTTGAAAGTCACAACAGTTAGGTTTCATTAAAACAGAGGATTCAGCAACAGTTGAGGGTGTTCATAAACAGAGGCAATAATTTCACATCAGCAAGTTACATAGTAACCATGAACAAAATGTGATTTTGCTAACAGACGCCGGCTATATGGGCCAATATAAATTACTTAAGACCACTAATATATACCGGCAGCAATAAAATCATACATTAAAAATATATGTATATACACTTAAGCCTACAGTGACTCCAACGGCAATGGTAAGGCACGTTACTGGTTTATAGTAACGTTGCACAGTAATGCAAGATAAATAAATCGATAAAATAAATAAGATAAATTGCAAACTCTTGCAAAAAAATCAACAACATTTAAAACATAAAAACAACTTGCTTTTACTGCTTACTCTCAACGAGCCGTTTAATGTTTACGTTAACCAATAAATAATGCAATGAACGTAGGTTTGGCCTCCAACCAATTCATACTTAAAAACATGAAGTATGTTTTTAAGGTGGAGCACGCGGTCACTAATTCACATCAACACCTACAAACAGTCATTTCACTTTTACATACCCATCAAAACTCTGTCACTTTATATTGCATTTACAAAATAAACACAAAAGTTGCCAAACTGATGAGTAAAAAAATTACTTAGTTATTTAGGCTACAGCAGTCCAGGTATGTTACTTAAGAAAATGTATGAATGTCGCGTAAGAGATTCATATACTTACCGCAATGATGCATCTTTGAAGTCCATTCCTGAATGACCGAAGAAAAAAATCGCACAGATTGCTCTGTAAATAAAGAAATTACAAGCCTGGTCCAGACAGGCGCTTTTCAGCCTCCTCAGGCTACACAGTGGCAAACTGACTGAGACTCGAGCGCCTCCCACAGGTACCGTGTTGAGCCCACCTCACCTTCACCTTTATAAACTCACCTGTTACACTACAATCCAACCGTAGTGTCACCTGTTGTTTTTCATCGGTGCTCATTTTAACGACTGAAGAAAAATGGTTATGAAAAGGCACAATTTGTAAGATAAATAAAGCTTTCTCTCTTTAAAAAAATTTTACAAGAGCATGCAGATTTATTTTACTTTAAATAATGAAACATATTTGCCAAACCAGAAAAGAAACCTACACATATTAACTTGGTAAAGTGAAGAGCTGAGAATAAAGAAATAACCTAAATAACTTTTTCTGATGGTTTAGTGTCGTGTCTAGTGTCACATTAAATCTTAACATGCTACTAAACTCATCTTTCTTCAGAGTTTTTAGATTGATATTGGACTAATTATGAGAAATCTCCATAACAATAAAAGACAACCAGTAATACTGTCTAAACAACAGGAAAGTGCCTGAGAGGAACACACCATGCCGACTGCAGTTCATGTCCCCTCCACCTTCCTGAGTGAGCTGAGGGGAAGTATCTAAAACATTAAAAAGTGGCGTTCTCAGCACATCACTGTAATGTTAAAGACAATATGTATGTCCATGGACCTCCACCATGCCTGTCCAACATTCCTCTCTGACCCTGTACAATGAAACCATCACCATTTGATGAGTGTTTCTGCTCAAAGTGGGAAAGACAGCTGACTTGGCACAGGTCAGAGGTTGTTGACAGGTCATCCACTTTGAGAATAGGAATCTATGAAAGGAAATCCTTTTGCATTCCTGGAATTATAGTATTAACATTTAAACTGATTCACCACATTTCAGTCTCTTTGTTTACAAACTTTGCAACATGCATGTCAATGACCTCAAGATCAGAAAAAAATGATAAAATTGCATACATTTGTTCTCAAAAACAGAGCAAATATGTCATTTGTCCATGCACAACAGATTTCATGTAAAAAAGAATGGTGAAATCATTAAAAAGACTAATTTCGGTATTAAATGTAGCTTACATAGGCTATCTTGTTCACTGGACAGAGTTTAGCATCAGACAGTCGGTTATGGACTGTGACATCACATGTTGAAAGAAATCCAGGAAAGGACATAGAGAAATTAAATATAGATATTATATTCCGAATAAAATAAACACTGACTTTAAGATTACTGTAAAACAACACTGCCAGCTTGTGGTCAAAGTATGTAGTGCAAAACTAATACACATGATGGTCTTCCATGTATTACGTAAAGGGTAAATTTAAGAGTCAACCTGATTTTTAACAACAGTAATTACACAGATGGAAAGAAAATGTGGAGAATACAGTAGCAGTCTAGTCCCCCTATTGAGGCTCTGAGAAGCTCCTTTTAGGTTCAAACCCTCTAGGCTTTCAAGAGTAAACTTGTGGCAATGGCTCTGGACTGAGATGTCTTCTAAATACAGAACATCTACACAGCCTTAGCACAACAGTTGTAACAAGAAGGGCGACTATAACATTAACTAACATAAATGACAATAAAAGACATACAATAAAATGGTCAGCATTGACAGAAAGGCTGATAAATACACAAGTGTGAAGTTCACACAAGCAATGTGGGGTTTTTTTTACCAGTTATGTAACATTCACACGTCAATACCAAAATACCGGTGAGGTTACCGGTCTGTGATGTCGTTCACCGCGAGTAAGCGCCAAGGGACGCTGTTTTAAAATATGACGGGGCTTGACTTTGTTTCGCAACGCATGATGTCTGTATTTTTGTTTTTTGACCCAACGAAGCCAAAGCCAGCATGTCTGTTTTGTACCGGTCTATTCTACCGGTTAGCGCGTTCTGTCAATTTGCCGGTAATTCGGTTCTGCGTTGACACACTTTACGGTAAATTAACGGTAAATTGCCGGGACCCGTTTTTAAGGGTCCCACCCACAGGTGCATATTATGCAGATTGTGTTGAAGGGGCCTCTGTTAGTCCATGCAGCTCATTCAGTAAAAGGCCTTTACTTATTGCCCTTCCCCCAAAGTCCTACTTTTAAATTCCCCCTCCCATCCCTTGGCCTGACAACCACAAGTAACCTCTTCCCTTTCCCTTCCCATTTATATGCATTCATTAGCCAGCTTTAAGATTATTCCTGGTGTTAAATCTTTTCTCTGCCCCCTTTCCTTTAAATGATTTCATATTTAGTTTATGCACAGCTTGAAATGTTTTATTGGAAAAGTGGTCCAATCTCACAGCATGGTGCCTATTCATGAACCAGTCTTGCTTCTTATTTTACACTCCACTTCTCACACTCAAATTAGTGGACCTAACTGGATTAACAACTGGGCTGTCAGTTTTAAAGGTGTCTGTTCTCAACAAACCGAACGTGACAGGTTTAACACAGCATGCCTGGTTAACTCTCGGTGGGCCTCTACCTGATGAGAACTAATATGGCCACAAAAATTCCATGTGGTCATTAAATATTATGTGCCCATAATTCGAGTAACCAAAACATGTGCTGTTGATATGTACTGTTGATATGTTTTGAAGGCCAACAATGTTAATAGGATATTGTTGTATTAAAAAGATTTTACAGAACAAAGTGGCATATGGATGTTGAGAGCATATTTGTATTACTGAAGTGTGCAAGCTGAGACTCCCTTTTAAGCAACAACAAGCCCACTTAAACACACACACACAGTAGCGGACTGAATTTGTGAATGCTACTTGAGGCTTCATTCACACAAACATCACTTTTTCCTTGTCAGCTTTGGTGAAGACCTTAAATAAACACTCTTTGAACAAATAATAATTAAGACAAGGGCTACTCAACTCTTACTCTTTAAAACATCCTCATTTGTGTGAGTGAGTGAGTGAGTGAGTGAGTGTGTGTGTGTGTGTGAGTGAGTGAGTGTGTGTGAGAGTGAGTGTGTGTGTGAGTGTGTGTGTGAGTGAGTGAGTGTGTGTGAGTGAGTATGTGTGTGAGTGAGTGAGTGAGTGAGTGTCTAGTAACCTACTCTAGTAACTCCCTCTGTAAACATTTATGTCAAACCAAAATATTTGACTTGAGCGCATGCTAGTGATAATCGATAACAGTGATATTTACACTCACCTTCCATACAAAAATAAACTTCCAATACATATTTATATCGCTTTGAATAGCACTTTCCACAACAGTTACAAATAAATTAAAATATAGTGGGACAAACGTGTTCAGCTCTTTACATCAATATGAATTTTATTAACGTCAATAACATAATCTAACAAAAAAGGCCAACATGGTGAACGCAACTGTCCAAATATATTGTGCCTTTAATTCCTCAGCCTCGCTCTCGTCCTCATAACCAGCGTCATAGTCGCGTGCGGAGTCTTCCTCAGTATCTGAGTATCCACTCCCGTTATAACTGTCGCTAAAGCAAAGGTTTTTCATGCTGAATTTGATATACTCGCATATAGTTCTTTCTGTGCCATCGCAAACGCAAGTATCCAGCATCTGGGCTTTGGGGACGGAGCGCATGCTGCGGATGACCCGCTTGCAGTCGTCGGAGCAGCGCTCCTCTCCGAAAAGTTTCCTGCAGTGATACAAATACTCCCGCATGGCGGTGCTGCACTCCGGGTCCTTCTCGCACTCCTTACGGGCTTCGGTGCAACCCATGTGGCTTGTTCTGGGCATGCATGGCTCGATTGCCCGCTTGGTCATCTCGCAGTAAGCGTCGGAGGCGCACTCGCAGTTATCCAGTGCCTGTCCGTTCGCAGTAAGGTTCAGCTGAATGATGGACGAGATGCAGTGACTGGGACATTTATTTTTGTTGCCGTTTAACACCGGACCGCACGCGTGCAGATATTGACTGTACGCGAAGTGACACTCCATCTCTCCCTGGCACTTCATAATGGCCTGCCAACATATCAAACGCCGGTTGTGTGTTGGGGATGCGGAGGCTAAAAGACTAAAACCTATCGACACACAGCCTATATACAAAATCAACACATGCACCAACTGAGTGACCGTAGAGTTGCAGGACTTTGCCATTCCTGGATGCGGCCGCGAACAGATTAAAGGTTAAAATAATCGGTCAATGGTTTCCATTTTTTGGTATGTGCAATAATCTGCACAATGCTTCTCTATTCCTCCCATGCAGAGATGTAGGGGCGAATAATTCCCCTTACCCCCTGCACACCGTCTAGCTGCGTTTTATTGTTAACTTTAGGTAACAATGTCTGAGCATATTTGTTCTTTGAATATCCACAGAACAAGCATCGGTATTCCTCCGTGGCACACAAACATCAACTTTAGTTCCGTGTTGAACGAATGCATCACGTTCACTTACTACCACCAGGACAAAACGTGCAGGAACATCTTGATGCTCATTGAGTCTTTATTCCGCAGTTCTTGGTTTCATCCACAGCTATCCTCAGATCATTCAGCTGTTTCTAAATAATACAAAAACAACATCGATTACACATTGTGTTCAAAAAAGCGGAACTCACTAGTTTTAACTACACGTCCGCTTGTATCTGCTCAGTTGGACGGGTCTCCAAAGCGCACGCAGCTTACTATTGGTCCGATTAGTTGTTGTGATTTCTGACGTCAGTATGAGGGAGGAGGTCCGAACTTTGACTGGATGTTGAAAAGGTGCCTGAACAGTCACTCGACTCAACATACCCCCACAGTGACAGCGTTACAATAGATAGCCTGTGCATTGCATAACTATGCCATCCAAGACATCCTGCCCTACTCCCTAACCGATCTGCAATAGCTGTTTTTTTAGACAATTAGACAACTTTTAAAGTTACAAAGTTACAAATAAATACTTTTACTGTATGGATTTGTAACCTTACTTAAGGTTACAAATCCTGGTAATTTATCAAATTATGTAAAGTTAAACAGTGTAAAATAGTGTTTAGCAGGATCGTATAAGTAATCTGTTCAACCACTCCGGTTGGTTTCACTCTCTATAGAGCAAGACAACAGCTGTTATAACACAAGTGGCTTCTTTTTTTACCCAAAACACCCCTTCATTACAATCACTACACAGTTATATCACAAGCCCTCCAAATCCACACACACAATACTGCCAATAAAAACACACAAGCAGCAGGTTTAAATCCTGAGCAGTTACAAATACATCAGTATAATTAAACGTATGAGAAACATGAAACAAACAGCATTAACTTCAGGTCTAGCTCATGTTCATGGATAAAACATGCGCTTGTCATCTCTCAGATGATTATGGTCATAATCCGCTCCAGAATAAGAAAGGGGTTATTTTGGGTGAACAGTGTGATATATGTTATTCCATACTATTCCATAACATTGCTGTATTTAAACCACAAAGCCTAGGCAGCTGGCCAAAATGCCTCTCACCCCACCCCCACCTTTTACCATGTTTTCCCCTCAAGTTTTGCATTAAATGAAGAGGATGTGAACATTTTAAAAGTAACCCTAGATTAGTACTCCCACTTTTATACATGGGACATCAGGTTAACAAGCAACCATTCTTTCTAAATACAAAATTATACTACATACAACAAAGAAATTAAAGTGGTCTAACAAAATGGTAAGAAAAGAAAATCTGAGTTGTGCACATTTTCACATGGCCAATACCTCACAAAGGATGAAATTGTTCAGTCTGGTGAGGCTATGACTGCAAGATGTTGGCATTTCCTTTTCTCATAGAGAACACTGCTCATGTAGCTGAATCGTGTCACCATTGGGTGTACGCCAGTGCTGAAGTGGGCAAAATTGTCCCCTTCAGATGATGTCTGATACATAAACAGAAAGCTTTGGCCTTTATAGCTTTACCAAATTCTCCTCTTCATACCGGTACACAGACAAACTACATATCCTTCGTTTTCTTTGTCAAACAACCATTTTATACATTGTTACCCGCAGTGACAATAAGTCAACAGCTCTAGAAAAGGAATGCTGAGGTTTTGTTTGGAAAGAGGACACATGGTCTTTTCGGCTCTCATAAGAAGTTTCAGTCTCCCTGTCTCCACCACTGTCACAAATGATTACACACACTTATGCTTCATAGCCAAAAACATTCATCAGGACTTCCCTTGTCAAGAAGCTCTGAAAGGCCTGACGAAAGCACACTATGATACAAGCTGGTTGCCAAAACGGCCTGGCTCCAGTAGTACTGCTTTTTCTTTCTGCTTTAATGGAAACAGCTGCTGACTGTCTCTCTGTTACTTTTGTTGGGCTTTGTATGTTTGACCAACTTGTCTTTTTGTCATATCTTGAGCAAATGTTTCTGAATGAGGTGTTACAGCTAGTTTTTAAGGGTTGTATTGAAAAGACCATCTTAAAAGTTCTCCATATTGCTCACTGTATCCTGTGAGCAATATCTCTCCCTCACCCCTCTGATTTTCATCTCAGCTGGAAAGTTCCCACAAGGCCTGAATGTATTTTTTTCCCAAAAGCCAGTCAGTGACATGAGGGCAGGGTAGTGTGAATGATCTATTGTCTATCCTATGGAGGGCTGGAGAGAGGGAGGAGAGTGGAATTGTTTCTGTTTATGTATCAGAC